>DWKL01001410.1:0-14727 GCA_018249415.1 Phareas burnsi | reverse complement strand
GTGCGGTTGCCAGGCACACATATAGCGAGGCGACCATCTTAGTCCTCAGGAGTAGTGACACATCTATATACAACCTCAAACGGAACTTCGGTTTTGTTTGAGGTTGGATGTGGGTGTTCATGGGCTGTGGTGGCCACTTAACATCAGGTGACCTGCATGCTCGTTTGCTACTTTACAAACATAAAAAAAAAGTGAAACAGTGGTAGCCCAAAGGCGGTTATTGCTAGGGTAGCGATTTCTTCCAGACAACCGTTGGGTAGAAAACATGGTAGAAGGGAAGAGAAGAGGAGAATTTGGTGTACATAGTAAATTTAAAATAAATATTTAATTACAATACATACATACTTTAACAATAACGTGCTAAATGTAAATATATTGTAGGGGAATCGGCAAAAAGGAAGGAAGAAATTTATATCGATAATATATTACTATCGACTGATAGATGGTAGAGATGGTAGAACGTTTAGTATTGTGACAGCCATCTTCTTCGTTCGTATTAAATAAGTAGCTACTGATTCAAGACAGTTATCTTATAGCCTTGCTAGTTTTTATCGACTTTCGTTTAAGTTTACATTGAATAGTTTCATAGCAATTTGTCAATATAGTTGAATTTTAATTGAAGATAAAAATTTAAAATATTAAAAACTAATTCAACTTAAGATGTTATTCTTAATGCCTTTTTAAAGAGTGTACATAAATATTAATTCAGTAAAACCTGGTAGGTGGTAGAACTATTCTTCGATAGTGGAGTTACCACCGTCACCTTCATAATCCATCTTGAAACAATTCTTGTGTTTCGGTTGGAGAAATGTGGTTGCCGTGTACACTTACAACGTAGCCACCATCTCAGTTCTAAAGAGTAGTGATGCATCTACGTACGACCTCAAATAGGACTTCAATACTAAGTTTCGATGTAATAACGGGTGGCTTACATGGTCGTTTGCTGCTCTTTTCAAACAGGAGATTGATTTAACATACAGATTATACAGATTATAACATACCAAATGTAAACTTGGATAATAAATATGAATAAGTTTATATTAGAAACTAAAATAGAATAAGCATTTTGAAAGGTGGTAGAACAATCGTTTGTTTGGGGAAGTTCCACCGCCGCCCACATAATCCGCCGTAAAGCAGTTGTTGTGTTTCGGTTGGAGAGGTGCGATTGCCAGGCACACATATAGCGAGGCGACCATCATAGTCCTCAGGAGTAGTGGCGCATCCATATAGAACCTCAAACGAAACTTCGGTTGTGTTTGATTGGATGTGGGTGTCCATGGGTTGCGGTGACCACTTAACATCAGGTGGCCTGCATGCTCGTTTGCTACTTAACAAACATAAAAAAGCATAAATATAAATTTATTTATTGATTATTTAAATTTATTTCATTTAAGCTATTTTGCGTAACCGTATTGATTATGGTAGACACTTGGCAAGCGTTCATTTGTTAACCGTGACTGGATTGTTTTGAGAATATTGTAATCTTGCAGCAACGCCAAATTTATTTGAGCGCGCTAACTGGTTTTCATTTAATTCCGCTTGCGTCGCTGTTTATATTTCTCTTTGGGCAGTATCCATTAATGGTCTGGATAACTCGTTTTCTCAGCTTCTATTTTCATTAAAGTTTTCTTTTATTAGTAGATTTTATTTATGTTTGAAAATGAGCAAAATAGTTTGCAGACCACTTGATGATATGTAGTCGCTGCAGCCCATGGCACCCACGTCTAACTTCAAACAAAACTGAAGTTCTATCTGAGGTCGTATGTAGATGCGTTACTCCTGAGGATTAAGAGTATTTTGCTGCAACAAACTGCGAAACACAAAAACTGCTTCATAGTGGATTGTCAGGGCGACGATGGTACTACCCCGGATGAACTACAGTTCTACCACCTATTAAATAATTTAGAGTATTTTTATTCATGGTATGAATAAATATGTAGTAAAGAAATCTTATTTACACCTTACAACTGACATTTTGTTCCTAATTTGATTACACTTATTTATTTTTGCTCAATCGAAGTTAGATCATCGTCTCATTTCTATTCCATTGTCGAGCACGGATCTCCTCACAGAATGCAAGTGGTTAAGCCATAGTCTTTCTCGCTGGCTAAGCTCGTATTAGTAGACTTCACACAGCTTCGAGAACTTTCTGAAGAACTCTCGAGCATGAAGATTTCCTATCGATGTTTTCTTCACTTAGTAATAATTAATTTCCAGTACGCATATAATATTCTATGAATCAAAAGTGTGTGTGATATTCGAACCCCGGGCTTTCGCGTAAGAAGACGCAGTATTACCATTAAGCTATTTAAGCTTCGCGATTATTTGTCATTAGAAACATCCCAAAATCTCAAAACTTAAACAGGTCAAGATATATCGCGAGAATCGAGATAGTGGTCATCATAAGCGCTTTCCACTTGATGTAGAATTGTGAGAGATGAGAAGTTGACTGAATAATAAATGTATAGTTAGAAACAGAATTATTACAATGAGAACTTAATAAAATTGCTCTTAAATTGTAGGGAGCTCGAGTTTAATTGTTCATGGAACTGTTTATGAGTAATACGAGTTCTATATAGAGCCAAAGGTCTCTCTAACATTTAACAAAGAATCATTGGTGAAAACTTGCATTAACATGATGAAAAGTTTTTAATAAAATCTTTTTAATAACTTTTAAATATTTATAAAGTAGACATTCCCATATTATATATATCGCATTTTGTTTTTATCGTGCCATCTGCGGTACGAAACATTCATGCGATCGGAAAATGCTAATGTTGAACTATTTGTGGTATCCATTAGAATGTATAATCGCCAATAATAAATGGATTGTACATTTGCAGATAAGCCATTGTATAGTTCTACCGTGTAATAATTTACCAGCTATTGGGTACTAATACTTAAAATTACGCTTATATGTATCCCAGTTACGATAACAAGGAGATCGAATAGTCTACGGATAAATTTAACGTTGGGAAGAGGACACCTTGGCATGACCACAAGTTATCTAGTGACTGAACGTTGGACTCGAGGCTTTGTTTAAGGAAGAGCCTGAGGCGCATCGTTCGGTAATTATTTATAAGCAAATTCAGTGACATTTTTTTCTATGCCACAATTCATTTTGTTATTCATCATCAACCCGTAATATCCCACTCTTGGGCACGGGTCTCCTTTCAGAATGCGAAGAATTAAGCCATAGTTCACCATGTTTGCCAAGCGCGCATTGGCAGACATTACACAGCTTCGAAAACTTTATAAAGAACTCGCAGGTACATAGGTTTCCTCACGATGTTTTCCTTCACCGTTAAAACAAGTGATAATTAATTTCTAATACACACATAACGTCGAAAAATCAGAGATGCGTGTTAGAATCGAATCCCGGACCCCAGTGTGAGAGGCTGGAATATTAATCCTAGGCTACCACTGCTTATTTGGTTATTAATAAAACAATTATAAAGAGTCTGTGTCGCCGATATAAGAGATCACCCTGCATTTAATTGTTTAATAATGTTTTTTCTCATGTGAGAAGAGTAGCAAACGAGCGTACAGACCGGTTGTTAAGTGATTACTCCAGACCAGAAGTCCTATCTGAGGTCGTATGCAAATACGTTACTACTCCTGACGACTAAGAATGTCGCCTCTCTGTAAGATTAGCACACGACCACACCTCTCCAACCGAAAGACGAGAATTGTTCACGGCGGATTATGAGCCGGTGGTGGCACCTTTTCGAATGAAATATAGTTCTACCACCTAGTACACCTATAAAAGACCATAAACAATGGATTATTATTATTTCCATAGATATACATGATATACTGATTTAAATATTTTTTTATTGTAACATTTTAAGTCGGTATCTATAGACATTTATTTATATTTACCACGTGTCAGAAACTTAGAAAACGATTATTGACTTTAGAATAATATCATGTAATATGCCTTTAATTTTAATAATTCGGTAGGTAGTTAAGTTAGGTAATCTGCGCTGCATGCGTAACCCTAGAACAACGAAATAGAATAATATAATTAACCGCTGTAATATTATTTTCTCACTATGATTATGCCAAATGATTTTCACATTTATTACGGCTTCATTCACAAAACAGTATTTCATTCTTCATATAAAATGATTAAACCAACATTGGACAAAATTCAAATAAAATACACCTGTTTCATTCCATTTCCCGCCAAAAAGCGTTAAATAAATTTTAAAACCATAGAGCCGGGTGACGTGGCAGAATTATTGCACAAAAGTGGCAATCTGGTAACCTCAACGAAATCGTAAATTTATGCTTTCGTATAATTTATCATTTAAAATTCTCGTGACCATAAAGTTTGGCAATCTAATATAAATTAGATAGGATAGGTACCGCCTTTCTTCAAATTTAAAATTAATATTCCACTTAAGTATCTAAAGGTAGTTCGAATTTACTATGTTATATAAGAACCTAGCCACACTACTGTTTCCAGATTTTTAAATTATACATGGGTACCTGTTTTATTACAGTTAACATGATAGTATTATAATATAAGTTGCAACTCTTTTGTGTCATTATTACGCTCATCTTAATAAATAAAAATTAAAAGCAAATAGATTTTTTTATCAATTTAATTAAAATTTCGGCTACATATAAAAAAAGTACTCATACTTATTTAAACCGTACATTAGTACACCGTTGAACACCATTAGTATATTATATCGGTATTATGGTTACTATACATAAAGATACTAAATACTGAGTAATGATATTGGCAGTAGGTACTTGACCTAATATTTCTAGTAGGACACCCTCTATTTGAAAAATATGTAACTACAGGATACAGTACTATATGATTTGGTAATGTTGAAAACGTGATCTGCATTTTCCTGTACTAGTTTACAAGATGGCGCTATTATCAAGATTGAATTTTTATGATTTTCATATACATACATTTTTAAAACTTAAAGTAAAATTTATAAAGAAGTATTTTGCAATTCTATCTTTTCAAATTTTATGTGTGTAAATGTATTAGTTCTATAAATGGTCACCAGGCGTGCCACAACATCAAGATAGTTTCCGCATGCGTAATAGCATTTCTTTTTTTTCAGTGGCCCTGAAAACCATGAATGGCGTTCGTTCACAACCTGTCGCCTGTACATTAATATAATTTATATTTTAATGTTTGAAAATGTTAGATCAAATCGTGTACAATAACAGTAACGAGCCTATTAGGTAGTGTTGTGACTTGCTGTGGATTTACCCGCTAAATTTTGACAATAAGAAACGGAAGTAAGTGGTTCATAATTTCCTTGTTTTTCTACAGATAAAAAACATTATTTTAAGATTTGTTTAGAAATTTAGGCAGAGCATCTTGTGTAAGAAATGCAATTGTTAACAATTAGTTAATTACACCTACACCAGTGTCACTCTCTGCGATTTCCTTGAAAACAAAACTGCGGTAATTTTATCGATTTGACACTTTCACCTCAATATCAGTGTCGTGAATGGTTTCTATGTAAGTTTCATAGGAAACTTTAAGTCGATAACATTTCTCAGGCTTTCATGTTCGTTATTGTATATAAAAAATAATTGTCGGAAATATAGATAAAAATAAAATACACTTACGTTATTTTTAGATTATGTAAAACTATTCAGACGAGTTATTAACTATGTAAAATGTTACAAGTGCATATTATATAATAAACTTAATATTAAAATGTCCAGTAGTGTTTCGGTAATTTATGTTGTCCAAATCACATGGCATTTACAGCTGTAGGTATTCTATCACGCTAGCAACCGGCATCAACAGAAACATGCAATTTTCTATTAATGTGTGGATAAAATATTATTTTACATACAATTGCTACGTTATTCATTGATTATGTATTTTATATCTGGTAATTTGTATAGATTATATAAAAAAAACGAAATGTATTACATAATCAAAGTCTGTATTTGTATGTATATTATTCCTCAAAATACAGAAATAATACTTTTGCCCGATATATATTATAAACACCTCATATACAAATTCAAGTCAAATTAATCTGATACGTAACACTTAACAAAAAACATGCTATAATTACAAAAAAGTTGTAAAATGCAAAAAATAATGTACATAATAATTTTTTCATTCATATTTCTTTATTTTTTGTTACTTTATCAATGTTTAATAAATTCGTGCAATACATATTTTACTTTTATTTTTATTTTTTTAAATAATTATCGAATTGTCTCAAGCTCGTTATAGTAATATTTTCTTCAAAGTATACTTGCATTGTCTTAATAATGCTATACTTAACTAAAATGACTATTCTCAGATAATCATCATGTCGAGCAGTCCATTTCCGTACACTTGCGAGTTGTGTGGAGCCGAGGGTCTGACAGACGAAGGCATGCGCACCCATACCCTGGAGGCACATGTCGCGGGACGTCCAGATTGTCCCTTCTGTGACTGCACTGTCCCACAGCCGCAGCTCGTGGGACACGTACAGCGAGCTCATTTACATTACCTGACGCCGGAAAGAGAGCTTATGGCGTTTATTGATGATCAAAGTCCCAGGTAAAAAATGTTTACGTGCATAACCAGACATACATACATAAATTATTATGTTTACCATTGCCTTCTTAAAAAATATTGAAGAGATGACACATTTGATTACAATAAGCTAAGCTTGTAATGATAAAATCATTCATTTTAGTATAATTGATATATTTTTTATATAACACATTCAATGCTATACATTTATTATTACACAGACATACATATACATGTCGGTTTTAGTGTAAATCGATTGTTAAAATGCAAATGAATTTGGCCAAAGCTATGAAGCCTATTTTTATACTTAGTGACGTGATAGCTTTTATGATATTACAAACAAGTGACTAATAAAATCTATGCTTAATTATAACGATTGCAACAACATTAATATTGTTCCAAACGATTGACCGAGCTTCACTCGAGAAAACATGGTGTTTTCCCCAGTATATCATGAATTGTTAGAATGTCATTCCCTAGAATGTATCTAAAATGTCTTATCAGTCCCGAATGCATTTAAATATCATAATTAATAGTAAAAAGTGTCACAGTCACCAGCACTCATTCTCGTTATTATTTTATGGTGAAAATTAACGAACACGTGTTACAATAAACTTTACCGCTTCCAAGGTGTATACTCTAGGACCTATTCTGCTTTATCATCAGATCAGTTTATTGGTACTAAAATATTTAATTTTCATTATTTTCACGTACCTATATGAGTAAAGTCGAGATCCAGATCTATATAAATATTACTCATTTGATTAAAAATATTTACGTTCAATAAAAATGTATTTTGCAGCTTCGATGAAGACTCCAAAATGACAACAACAGATAGCTGCAGTTACAATACACCAGGTTCAATCAATGGATGGCACAGTCCAGACACATCGACCTCGTGTCATAATGGGGCCATTTCAAAAAATGTCTACTACCATAACGGTTTCCAAGAAAAGGATAATTACAACCATAGGAGTGAAAGAGACGAAGAGAGGTGTTCACGTTCGCCGAAAAATATTAATCTTAGTAATGGACTGAAGAATATTAATATTAGTAACGGTGTGATACCAAAAAAAAATCGTAGTAGGGAAAGCTCTAGTGATAGCGACGTTGTAAATGGATATGAAAAGAAGGGTAAGATAGTACAGTAAAATTGTCATATAATATTTTTATAATTATAAGCTTATATAAATAAGACTTATCTGACTGTTACTTTTAGGTGCAAATTCCAGTCCAAGCCACAACAATAGTTATGAAGGTTCTCCTAATAAAAATAAGGCACGTAGATTACTATAAATTAAACATTGAATAGTTTAACATATTTTAATTTGAGAAATTAAATAAAATTATTTTATTACTATAATAAATATTTCAGCTAGCAATGGCCAGCGCAGGTCAAGGATCACCACTTAGGTCTCAATTAGCTTTGAAATTAAAACCTAACACGCCTAAAAAATCTGCAGTCACACCTAGTCCAACTGTACAAGTAAGTTATTCGTATAAAATATTGTACCTTAAGTTCTTACGATGATTAACTTGAAATAGTTGTTTTATTATGTTATTATCAGTATATAATATTGATTTAAAAAATATTTTAATAATTAAAACTAACTTCTTGGTAAACATCCCTGCTGTATAATTAAAGTGACATAATAAACTGTAAAACTATTATCTCATTGCCATGCATATCAAAATTGTATCGATGAGACAAAACGTCAAGGTAAAAAATTGACAGTCACTTAAAAAAGCGCGTGAATGCAAAAACACTATAAACATTATGCTGCTTTCCATTATTAACAGGATATTTTAATCCAGCTTCGAAAGAAGAACTACGAAAACTACTCTGACATCGCATTATTTTTGTGTTTTATGTCATAAATTGTTAAATTTCAGTGTCTATTGTGTGATTTTACGTCAACATGCCCGCGCAAGTTAGAAGAGCATATAAACCGGGCTCATTTCGACCTCACTTCCCCATCGGTACTCGCCAACGCTAACGCGAATGCCAACAGCAACAGCAACGTCACAGAGAACATTACCTTGGGATTAAACAACCCGACGATAACACTGGACAACCCGACGCTAGCGTTCAGCGCGATGGCGCTATCCCCAGGACCTCACAGTTCCACCTTCCAGTGCCCGATATGCGAGATCGAGTTCAGCAATGTCTCAGAGGTGGAACTGCACGTCAATGTGGAGCATCGGGATATATTGAGCCCACAAAAAGCAGTAAGTTTTATCATTGAGACTAATTCTTGTACAATAGAAATTTACAGAACAAGTATTTCATTGACTTTTTAATTTTATTTCTCTACACGAAACAAAAATATATCATCATAAAAATTATTTGTTATTTAAGCTCAAGCTTCAAGTTCAAAAAAGCAATTTTTTTTAAGAGTAAAAATTATATTAAACTAACAGTATTTATACAGTCTAAATTATAAGCATACTAGGTTTGAAAATATGATTATAGTTACTAGTTTTAATGATAAGGAAAAACATGGTATGAAATCTTGCCTGAGAGTTGTCCATAAAATATTTGAAGTGTGCTGATCTGCACTTTTGTAAAAAAAGCCAGGCCCAGCAGTGAGACTAATGAGTTGTATAAGTAAAGGATATTCTAAAGATCTTTTAAAGATACACCTTTCTATTTCATAGAGGCACTGCATCTTTGGGAGTGGAGAATTTAAGGGTAGTACTTAAATTTCTGTATTGCTTATCATAGGAGCAAGTGGACAATGCATCATGCGAGGATGTGGTAATGATGGAAGAAAGCCCTGTTAGCAACTGCCCTGTATGTTGTCAGCCGCTGCCACTCTCTCAGCATGAACTGGTATGATTGTCATTACATTACATAGGTGGTAGAACTGTGAATGCTCCAAGGAGGTACAAATGTCGCCCTCATAATCCACTGTGAAGAAATTTTTGTATCTCGATGGGAAGGGTACGGTAGCCAGGTACACTTAAAACAAGATGACCATCTTAGACCCCAGGAATAGTAATGCATCTATGTATGTTTTCAGATAAGACTTCAATCCTATTTGAGGTACTCTTCAAATATGAAAAAAATTAAATCTGCTTTACTACACTCTTTATGCCAGAACACACCATCCATACACTGCTAGTATGAGGTGTAAAATAAATGTGACTGTGACAATGGTGCAAATATCAAAAAGTGCCACCAATTTTTATCTCTCGATTAACTCATTTCAGATTCAACACATAGAAGAACACTTCGAGAGAGGGGAAGACGGTAGTGGGGCATCCCTTACAGCTGCAGAGAGGGAGGCTCAGAGAAACAGAGAGGAACATGAGTTTCAGATGTTGCGGGTATGATACAATATTTAAATACTCCCTGTAAAACAATCATATAACAATGTAAGCTGACCCAAGTACAAAAGTCACTATGTCGGTCTGCTGTAAACTGATATCGAGTTGATAGTTGTTTTAGTTGTGATGTAGAGTTCCCAATATTCGTTTGCCATAACACAAACAGCAAATGTGCAAGAACTACTCTTGTAGGAAGAGATCTCAGCTGTGGGGTATAAAAAAAGGTTTCAGTGACGCCTTTGAAGTAATGCACAATCGTTTGAATCATCTGAAACTAATTCCAAATAATACAGGAGTCCTGTCTGAAGTTAGTCACAAGTATGTTGCTGCTGCTGCGCCGAGTTGCTTAGCAATTTTGCAAGGTAATTTGATTTTATTGAATCCTACCTGAGGTGGTCGGCCCCAGATCTGTCATAAAATCTTATGTACCTATCCCTTAACAAACATTTCAAACTTGGATACAACATAGTTTAATCTAAATATGTAACACCATTATATATAATTTGGCCTGAATTTTAATTCAGACCCGGCACCTGGACATGGCAGTGGGTCCGCCGCAAACCGGCCACAATTTCTACTTTTAAATCCTTATCAGCAAAAATTTGCAGCGGTGGTGTTGCGCAGTCCATTTAAAACTCGCCCACACTGTTTGCAGGCGCAGTACGGCATGGAGGAGGACGACGAGGAGGGCTACACGAACCGCGCGACCAACAGCCTCAAGCGGGCCGTGTACAGCGGCGCGCTGTCCGTGGCCGGCTACTACGAGCGCAGCGTGGGGCTGCGCCGCGCCGCCGCCGCGGGGAAGGACACCGGCTCCTCCCGGACGAACGGTAACTGGTACCAACTTAGCGACCGAATCATTATCATTATCATCATCCTTATTATCGTTAACACATTCATGTCCCACTGCTAAGAACAGGTCTCCAGACGGAGAAGTCCACGGCTATAGGTCACCACTTGGCCAAATGTATTAGTAGACTTTACCTTCGAGAACATTACAAAGAACTCTCAGATGTGTAGGTTTCCACACGACGTTTTCAAGCAAGTATTAATTCATTTTTAATACGCCCATGATTTTCAACCCCCCGGACACTTAACATGGGGGACCGGAATATTAACCACTAGGTTACACTGCTTAGCGACCGAATAGAGTTCTTATTTTATTTTTTAGGGTTCCGTATCTCAAAAAACAGAAGCTCTTATAGGATCACTTATTATCCGTCTATCAGTCAAAATTCAAATTTAAAATATTCAAAACCTATTCTGTTGATATACTATTATAAAATTTGGCAAAAAGTAATCTCAGTTATGAGAGGAGAAGCAAACTACCGTTCAGGCCACCTGGTGAAGTGATCCCTGCAGCCTATGGAGACCCACATCTAACCTCAAACAAGACTGAAGTTTTAATTGATATTGTACCACTCTTGAAGAGTAAGATGGTCGTCTCGCCGTGAATGTACCCCGGCAATCGCACCTCTCCAACGAAACATAGGAACTGTTTCACGGCGGATTATAAGATTGACGAACTATAGTGCTACCACCTGCCCGTCTGCAGGTATACTGGAGAGGATAGCGCAACTAAACGCGCAGAACCCGAGCATAGCCAAGACGTATCTCTGCAGCGCGGTCGACCACTACGCCAGCACGTACGGCGACCGCGGCTGGGGATGCGGGTACAGGTAATCATACAATAAACCGTAATATAATATATCATCATCAAGGTTTCCCTCCTTGGCCGAGCAGTTCTCATTTACCCCCCAGAGAATATTGCGTTATAATACCGAAATGCTAAAGAGTTGCATTGTCATATTAAAAGACGTTAAAACACAAATATGATTATCAACCCCGCTGTTCAGCTGAGGGAATGGGAATCGGTCATCGTCTAAACTTGAGTGTCAACAGTCGGCTGTTGGTCGGGAGACGCCTGTCCTAAGAGCTCCCGCGGGATATATATATTTAAAAACAAATTCTTTTGAAGTTATACTTCCTTTGGCACGTTTGGGAATACAGATCACAGAGTGTCTTTTTAGCGTGTAACGAAGTTGCGCGCTTGAATATTACACATAATTTATTAGCGTGGGACGAATTTGCATCGATGTAACACATAATTAATTATTTTAATATTTTTTTCGTTTTCTCCGTTTAAATTTGGTTGAATAAATAAAAATAGGGCGGAGAGTGTTGGGGGGGGAGTTTGCATAGATCATGTCGTTAAATATATTGACTGCGGGTCTTAGCGAAGTATTTTTTGTCGTAATAACTTAACCCCCAACTGGTGCGCACGCGCAGGAACATGCAGATGGTGCTGTCGTCGCTGGCGCGGCACCCCGCGTACGCGGCGGCGCTGGCCGCGCCCGAGCCGGCGCCGCGCGCGCGCTGCGACTGCGCGCCCTCCATCCCGCGCCTGCAGCTGCTGGTGGAGCGCGCCTGGCGGCTCGGCTTCGATACGCAGGTTTTTTTTATGTGACAAAAATACCAAACAAATGTTTAGGCCACCTAATGTTGTCGCTGTAGCCCATGAACACCCACATTAACCTCAATATTTCTATTTACACAATAGTTCTATTTGAGGTCGTACGTAAATATGTCACTACTCCCGAGGAGTATAACGGTCGCCTTGCTGTGAGCGTGTCCGGCAACCGCACCTCTCCAACCGAAACACAAGAATTGCGGATTATAAGGGCGGCGGCGGTACCTCCCCGGACGAACTTTAGTTCTACCACCATCTAAACGCAGCACGGTTGATGTTCTATTGTTTCTTTTGACCTAAAACCTCCTGTAACGTGAAACGTCATATTTTATTGATCACGAAAACCTTAAAATGTCGTTATCGTGATTTTAGCTTAAGGGTGGCAGAGTACACACTAATGCCGTAGCGTACATAGTTCATTTTGCCTATATTATTTTCAGGGTTCAGAGCAGCTGGGTTCCAAACTGCACAACACTAGAAAATGGATCGGTGCCTGCGAAGTGGTCACAGTCCTCTCCTCCCTCAGGATAAAGTAAGTGAAGGTATCACTTTAACCCGACTGCGGCGAAGCCAAAAGGAAGGGTTATGTTTTTAGCAACCTATGTATGTTTGTTCCGCCGTAGCGTCTAAGCTACTCAATTGATTTTCATGAATGAGTTGTCAATTGATTCGTTATTACAGTCCGGGTGGCAGGACAGCAACTTCTCATACAATAAGTATAACAAAAAATTCGAAAACTAAATTTTGCAGTAAAATCATAAAAACAAATGCGGTTATAAACGTGTTGAGGACTTATTTTGGGGGAAGCTTAAACAGTATGTACTCGGAAATCGAAAATCTTCGAAGTTCGATTCCCGTGATGGACTAAATATTTTATATTACTAGCTAAAAGTTTGCACAGAAACTTGTTGCGTGAAAGAAAAGTGCGACCTGCACTTGGTCTGTTTTTGTTTTTTGTTATTATTATTATTGTGTTCAGTTCAATTCCGCTTTTTAAACATTTTCTTATTAACAATATGTGAGAGATAATAATGTGGTTTTAATGGGTTTGTATGGGTGACCCTTGGTGGCTAAATTTGATACGCGCTTCCGTGCTTTGGAGGGCACGTAAGGCTGTTGGTCCCGGTTGCTATCATTGGATAGCTGTCGTTAAACCTTCTCGGAGGCCTTATGGGCGATTTGAAAACATTCGACACGGGTTGGCGACTAATCCGTATCTCCACTAATCCGCACTGGAGCAGCGTGGTGGAGTATGCTCTAGGCCTTCGTCAGTTGTGAGGAGAGACCCGTGCCCAGCAGGGAGACATAAAAAAGGTTGGAGCTATGAACGTGTAACAATGAACAATTTACCTTAGATCATACAAATATCTTTTGGAGCGGACGATTGAAATGATGATTTCTTATTACTTACTAAAATCTCTGCATTATTATTTTTCCACTGTTGTCACGCGAGGCGGCGGTAATGACGTTTGGCCTGTTGCTCGGTCGCACGGCAACTGGCGCGTCATTGTCGCTCTTTTTCTATTTTGTAGCACTTTTATTTCGGGCGATTTTGAGAGCAGACTCGATATCCATTTGTTTCAAGGTCCAATGCTGAACCACATATTATAATATGAACCAAAATGGTTTTCTTATCTTTTTATGGTATAGAAGTATAAAACGAGCATGCAACCCAGTTGGTGGCAAGCGGTCACTGCCGCTCGTGGACATCTGTAATCAACCCTATATGGGATTCTTACTTAGGGTTCGCTGCAGATGCGTTATTACCCGTAAGAACTAAGTAGGAACGCCTCGTGTAGCGTGCGTGCGTAGAACACCTGATATTATGTGATCACTGCAGCCCACGGACACCCACATTCAGTCTCAAACTGGACCGAAGTCCAATCTGAGGTCGTATGTAGATGTTAATACTCCTGAGGACTAAAACGGTCGCCTCGCTTTAAATGTCCCGTCAACCACGCTCTAACAGTTTCACGACGGATTGTGAGGAGGGCGGTGGCGCCCCCTTTCCCTCCCCAGTTTGTCTGAGATTAGATGTGGGTGTCCATGGGCTGCGGTGACTACTTAGTAAGAGGTTTTCTGCGCATTCCTTTGTTACTCTTCAAACGTAAAAAAAACTGATGGGACGGGACCTGTGCCCAGCAGTGGGACATAAAAAGGTCGCAGACACTAACGAGACGGTTACAACAGATGTCAGCTGATAGACTTCCACAAGCCGACGGCGGCGGACGGCAGCCACCCCGCGCTATTCGACTGGGTGCTACGCTATTTCCAGAACGACCCCAACGGGTTCAAAGCGCCCCTTTACTTGCAACATCAAGGTGATACACTTATTTATTTAAAACTTTATTATACTTTAAGAGGTGGTAGAAGGCGGACTTAATGCTAAAATCATAACGCCAGTCAA
>DWKL01001409.1:0-14729 GCA_018249415.1 Phareas burnsi | reverse complement strand
GTGTCCATGGGCTGCGGTGACCACTTAACATCAGGTGGACTGCATGCTCGTTTGCTACTTTACAAACATAAAAAAAATATATATAGACGGACAGCCGGACAAAATATTGAAATCAATAACTCCTTTTTACAATTCACTACGGTATATATTGTTAGGATATTAGTTCAAGAAATAGCTATTTCGAAAGCACCGGTAGACGAATTCTCTATAGTGTACATTGTTAGCATATGAGTTAAGAAAATGTCTATCTCGAAAGCACAGTTAGACGCACTTCAAATTAATTTATTTATAGATAGGTGCCCAGATTATGTTCGCCTAGCTTTCGATTTAACCAGTCGCCTCCAACGCTTTACAGATCCCCTGATAAACATGTTCCTGTCATGTAAGTACGTCTCGCATTAACCGCATATTCAGTATCTGTACCCTGTTACAGCCTGATCGAGGAGATTCGACGCTATTGGATTACCAGATTGGAATTATGACAGGCAACACATTAAATATGAATGTGCGTCTAGAATTATAATATAATATAAGTTTTTTATAACATATAGTAATATGTAGTATAACATATAGTAATAGTAAGTTGTCATTGTCGCCAACGGATATTTCTATTCAACCACAAATCTGCCATCCCTAATCTATTATGCTGTTACACTTTTTGAATTGTGGCTAAAAAAAAATTAAAAAAAAAATTATGTTACTTAATAACTAGGCAGGGCTAAATTTCATGCACGCTTCCGTGTTTCGGAGGGCACGTATAGCTGTCTGTCCCGGTTATTATCATTGGGTAGCAGTCGTTAAAGTTCGTCAGAGGCCTAGCGGGTGGTTTGACACGGGTTTTCGCCACTAACACATACATTTACATGTATCTCCACCAATACACATTGGAGCAGCGTGGTGGAGTATACTTTAGGCCTTCCTCAATTGTGGGTAGAGACCCGTAGCAACAGTGGAACATAAAAAGGATTCGATCCAGTTACCAGACGTCATATCCAGGAGTTTGAGGCATTAAAAATAAATCTAATAAACCATTTTCAAATAGTGAAACTTTTAAATTAGTATTTTAGTGATTACGAAAATCTCAAAATATCAAAATTGGCTAGATGTTGGATAACGACATTTTAGGTCAAGGGCGTCAGAAATAGGATTAAAGTCTTACTTAAGATGGACCGCACATACGATGCTACATGATTAAAAGGGACTCCCTTGCATAAGTGTCTCCCCCTTAGCACATTAAAAGCAATTCACCAGCGTTTATCATCAGCTGTTGTAAGACAGAAATAAGTGTGGTGGTGTATCCGTAACTCAAACAAAGGGCTCTGCGACGTTTAAATGTGTATAATACGTATTCATCGTTTACGTAAATATACTGCAATGATAGCCCTGTGGTAAAATTCCAGCTTCTCCTACGGCGGTCCAGGGCTAGAATTCAGCACGCAAACTTTACTTTTTCGAAGTTATGTCCGTATTAGGAAATATTTATCATATGCATTAACAGTAAAAGAAAACATCGTGAAGAAACCTCCACATCTTTCTTCTCTGTAAAGTTTTCGAAGGTGTGTGACGTCCACTTATTCCACTTATTCGGACGTAGCCGTCGTGGTGGAATAGGGGAGAGCATACCCCTCAGTAATGAGTTGACGATAACGCATGTATAGATTAATTTATTATATTATATATTTATTTTATTTATGATTAACTGTTCCTTTTTTTGTACACATAGCTTCACGCTAGGATCACCTGTGTCGTGGATGCCATGAACACATACAAAGACGAGTACTCGATCCAGATCCAGATCCAGAACAGAATCTAAATTCATCATTTAGATATCTGCTTAGTCGGGAATCGAATCCGAAACCCTCTACATGTCAAACCGGTATAGTAAGGGTGGCGCCACACGGGTCGTTGTTCTGCGATGATTTAGTTTAAGTACCCCTCCCTTGGCATTTCTATAAGCTTATCCCTCCGCCCAAAGGTTATCTTGCGAGATCGCTGGTTTAGCGATAAGACCGCCTTTTGTGAATGTGACTTTACGTTGTGATGTGTATCTTATTGTCTTTCATTCTTGGCGTTCATAAAGTATATACATATGTACAGTAATATATCTGGGCCAATAACTTGAAGGGTTGTACTGAAAGAATATAATAAGATGGCTGGTGAACTAAGGTTTTTTCAAGAAAATTATATTAAGAACACAATTGAGCTAAAAGATATCGAAATGGAAGGGGAGATTGACAAAGTACAAGCGACGTCACAACGCACATCTTAATAATGTATTCTTAGAAATTAAAGATCGGAAGCAAGCGTATAATCTATTTAAAAACAAATAAAACAGAAATTATGAAAATACATTGGAAAAAGGTAAAATCGGGCGGAGTTATTTAGCGAGATTTTATATCTTCACGAGTCAAGCAAAAATGGCGGAAAAAGTGGCGCGCTCCTATGGCCTCTTATCTATGAACATTTCTTTTTTTTTTCTTGTTTCCAAAAGTATGTTATAAACAGGTTCATAAATCTTATTTCATACAATAGTATTTGCCTAGTGGCATAATGACAATAAATAAGAATAAACTGATGATTTCGTAATGCAACGTCCGTTTCATTTGACCATCGTTGATAAATCCGCACTATTTTCTCACTTAACTCGGCTATGTATTATGTACAGTATAAAGTAACAACGTTATCTTAATTCCGTAACCGTATTCTCATACGTTATACCAGTAAACATATTATTTCCACATAAATAAATATCTGTAACAAGTGGTGTCCACGGCGTCCGGGCACTTAAGCTACGCCGGTCTGAGCCGCGGAATAACAAGCACAAAACGGATCCCGCTGAATCCAGCCCAAGTCCCGGATTTGTAACAAAGTGCGGCTTATTCTGTTTAGATTTTCAATGTGGTTCCAATTCTTATTGTAATTTTCTTTTATTTTTATCGGACATATCGAATGTATATAAGTCACGCTCGAGCGTCGGTTGCCGTAGTAAGGAAATATTAATTTGTTATTAATGAATATTTTCATTGGGAGATTCTAAATCTTGTATTTTTGTGGTACATTTTAATAGGCGGTAGAACTATAGTTCATTCAGGAAGGCACCACCGCCGGCTTCACAATCTGCCGTGGAACCATTTTGTATTTTGGTTGGATATGTGGTTCTCAAGTACACTTACAGCGAGGCGACCATCAGTCCTCAAGTGTATTAACAAACATACCACCTCAGATAGGACTTCAGTCTTGTTTGTGGTTAGATGTGGTTGTCCATGGGCTGCAGTGACGACTTAACATCAGGTGTCCGGCACGATTGTTTACTATTCTTTTCAGATGTATAGTATTATGTACTTATCACAGTAAATACATAATATATTTAAGATTAAATTGTCGTGCAGTATGGGAATGCATTTAGCTGCGCTATTTTGAGCGCTAAAATAACAAGCATAAAACGGACAAGAAGCAAATCCAGCTCGAAACCGGGGTTTGTAACAGAGTATGGCTTGTTCTGCTCACTTTGACATGACATGACTGCCATATTAGAATATCTTGTTTATTTTAGAATGTAGAGTTCATTCACTTAACAATAGATTTCTGTATCAAAATGTAAGTAAAATTTATGGAACTACCTCTTAACGTCTGTTTGGTACTTACTTTTATTGTAATTGATAGAGTTTAGAGAGTTAATTTTTAGAAAAGCTGCACGGTGATCGCTTGATTGGCGCTGCCATAGAGCATAAAATGCAGTATTTTATGTTCTGTAGACGCAGCAGTAACCATATTGATCTTATAGGCAGAGAGTTCCATCTTAGTAGACATCTAAATGGTGAATTTAGATTTCTATTCCCCATATGGGAGTTTGAGTATTCGACGTTGTGTGTGTCTATGGTATTCACGATATAGGGAATTCCAGAATTGGACTATGAGTGTATAGAGGATATTTATTGTATTTATTCGACTAGTTCCAGGCGCGTTACAAAGATATGATATAAATGTGTACCATAATATATATCGTATAAATTTTCAAAAAGTATTTTTTTTTGTAATCAAAAGCACATTGCTGGAAGCTTCTGTGACGTCACGAGTTAGTAAACATATTCCCGGAGTATTCGATTTGTAAACAAGTGTGAAATATTCATATGCATAGGTGTCTACGAGCTTTGAGCATTTTCAGAGCAAATACTACGGATGAGTTTTATGAAAGTATTTGCACGTAAAAAGCAATAATAACCTAGTGGCTAAGATTTCAGTTCCTCACACTAAGTGTCCGGGGTTCGGATCCCGCACGCACCTTTGATTTTTTGAAGTTATGTGCGTATTATAAATTAATTATCACTTGCTTTAACAGTGAAGGAATCGTGATGAAACCTGCACATCTGAGAGCTACCAATCCGCACTTGCCCAACGTGGCGGACTATGGCTAAACTCTTCTTATTCTGAGAGGAGATCTATACTCAACAGTGGGACATTAATGGCTTGATGATGATAATTTGCACATTGCGGTGCTCACGAAAGAGAAAATAATATAAACTTTTGACAAATTATGAATAGTGCCACTGGGTGTTTACATGTGTGATGTAATTTGTGGTGAATAAGCCACCAACAGGAGGCCACAGTTATTTTCTACGCTTGTTCGCCGCAATTGTCCATCTAGTCTATATATTTTGAAAATGACAAAATGGGCAAAGAACCAGCAAGCGGATTGGGCTCGACTACAATTTGTTTTGTTGTGAATTATTTATTGTGTCGTTTGTTTTCGCAAACCATAAATTATGTACGTATATTTGTAGATGCGTGGTACAATAACATCATAATATTCAGAGTCACATGTCAATAATGGGCGCGCGCAGTCATTTAAAATAATAATGCCGCTGCCAAATAAATATCGCGTATTTTGGGCAAGTACAAACCGTTTCCTATCTCGAAATTAAAATAATAGTATTGATCGACGTCGCAGTACCAAACACACACAATCTGACTAGCACTTACACAGAAAAAAATCACAAAATACACAGATCTTTCAATATAATTAAAATCACAGTGGAAAGTAAAAACAGTGAAAACAGTGACTATAATCATATCTGCGACCGGAGTCATACATACCACGAACACTTCAAAACAGTCTCAGTATTTTAAATATTGATAATGATAATATTTAATAATGATTACTCAGTTTATAACCTCGTCTCCAGTATTTATCCCCCAATTGTCGTTTGGTAACAAAACCCGCGAAAGTGGACATCAACCCCAGAAATGGGAGAAAGGTTTAACCCGAAAAATAGTAATAATAATACACTTTATGGTAATTCAGAAAATAAACAATTATAAATCGAAATATGTACAACACAACGCAAAAGACGGTCTTATCGCTAATCAGCGTTCTCTTCCAGACATCTTTTTAAGGCCATCTTAGTGCGGAGTTAAAGTTATATAAGAAAAAACAGGGTGCAAATACCAAAAGTATTTTTAAATTTTGGAATATTTTGAAAATAGCATAGAACATTATGGGAATAAGGAGTCTGTTTGAATAAGACGTTATTTTTTACATTTATTAGTAAGAAATTATGTTAAAAGATACCATATAATAAAGTTTCAGTTACATTTTTACTTGCACATGCATTATAGGAAGATAGGCGATATCTATATGTATTACAGAGAATTCAAGGATTTGTTTGACGATAATTATCGCTCTTATGTTATTATTTACCCAACAACTATACTATCAACGGAATAAAAAGTAGCCTATCATATTCTTGAAAAATGATTAATTTATACACAAATGTTATGTTAAAATTACTTCAACAGTTACAAATATTTACACCGAATAAACAGTATGATGAACATTTTAAAAACGGGCCTTTGTGTCTGGTGTATTAAATTAAATTTGTTTGACTAAATTTATTGGTTATTTTCGTAAAAGTGGCAATGTCCTATTCGCGCTCTACCAAGCGTTAAATCAAACCATTTTCCATTTTGTTTCAACTTTCGTATGCATCTATGAGCTTCGAATTTTTATGAATCCTTGTATTATGTGAGATACTTCTCACAAATATCAAAAGATTTTGTGTGTTGTTCGATCTACGTGATCAAATTTTAGTTGTTTATACATGTGTAATCTATCAATTTGCAACCTATCAAACTAAAGAAGCGTAGGCCTACGATATTTGTAGATCGAAACCGATATACAAAGTTAAGCAACGTTGAACGAGAATTATATGTCTGACTGCTACGTACTGCAGACCGTTAACTTGTCGGTCCTGGTTTTTATTATAGGATAACAGTGGTTAAACCGTTTACTTTATCACCAAACCGCGATAACTAATATTTAATACGTGAATAACTTCGAAAATTTAAATGTGGCATACATGGTTTGAAGTCCGAACCTCCAGCGTGTGTGGCTGAAAGTGTCTGAGTTTATACCTCATACCTCATATGGTACACAACACTACTCTATCCATCTAAACGATCATAGCAAATCAGAAACCATCGAGGGGTCTTAAAATTGTGAAGGATTGGAAAGGAATTGTCCATTGATGGACAATTCCTTTCCAATCCTTCCAATCCAATTCCAAATGTAATTATTGTCCAAGACTTTTTTAGAGAAGAAATCATTTGAGTTGATCAAAATAACGAATTCGAAACGTAATTTCTTGAATAGGTAGATTGGGTTGGGCTGTCCAGCGCTGGGTTGTATTGGATTTCCTGGACATTTGTCAGCCTTAACTGCGATGAATGCTCGGCTGAATGTGAACTCGGTGAAGCGTGCGTCATCGTAAGACTTTTTCGACCTTCTTTTCGGAAATATTGAATAGTATTTCTAAGGGCAGTTTTTTATTACTTCAAAGACGTAATAATCTCTGCTGATTGTAAAAAAAAGCCCTTGTCTTCTAAATAGTTCCATACCTTATAACCAGTTGAACAACCACAGTGCATATAATTTTTCAGCATTTATTTCAAATTCTCAAATGCACATGCAGCCTTTATGTAAGTGAATATAAGGCTGAGAATCGTTTGATAATTGTTTGCTGTAAAATATAAGGTTCATAATAAATGCTACGAGGCGAGGTTAAACTCCTTGCTTATAGTTTCAATGGCCTCCAACAAACACTCGCGCTCCGAATAAAGCTTTTGTATTATAATTATGAACAAGATAGTCGGGCTACTGAAACCAAGTAAACAACATAGATAATAGAGAAATACTGTTCTTATCGTAGAAAATTGCCGAACGTGGTTTATTAAGTACTTAAGTCATACCTAAATTTCTATTGGCTTGTATTTAAATATAGGTAGGGCTTTAGTTCGACCAGGGTAACACTGCTGCCGTCACAATTCGCTGTGAAGCAAAACTTGTTTCGGTTGGAGAGAAGTGATTGTTAGGTACATTTACAAGCGAGGCGACCATTTTAGTTTTCAGGCAGTAGTGACGTATCTACGTAGACCTCAGATAGGGCTTCAGTCCTGTTTGAGGTTAGATGTGGGTGTCCATGGTCAGCAATAATGATTTACCATCAAGTGGCCTACACGCTCGTTTGCTACTCTTCAAACAAAAAAAAACAAACTTATAATTGGTGACTATAGAAGAACTAGAGTTCTGGTTTGCAGGCATTTAAGGCAAGCTTATTTATGAGCAATTATTTTATTAGTTTAGATTCAATGATACAAACGCAACTTTGCTGATAAGACTTCTTTCCTATCTGGAGTTTGCACGGCAACTCCGCGAAATCCAGAACTCCAGACAATGGGTTCCGTATACACCTCTGACTTTCGAAGTGACGCGCGTATTATAAATTAATTA
The DNA here is from genome assembly GCA_018249415.1 of Phareas burnsi. NCBI lineage: Eukaryota > Metazoa > Arthropoda > Insecta > Lepidoptera > Hesperiidae > Phareas > Phareas burnsi. The sequence goes on along the minus strand of DWKL01001409.1, from coordinate 6,943 downwards.
TCATTTGCTTTAATGGTGAAGGAAAACATTATGATTAAACCTACACATCTGAGACGTCTTTTTAAAGACCTCGAAGGCGTGTGAAGTCTACCAATCTGCACCTGGGCAGCGTGATGGGCTATGGCCTGGCCCTTCTCATTTTGTTTACTGTCCCATAGCTATCTAGCTAGTGTCATCTCAAAATGAGAAGACCATAACCCACCAACTTCAGATTGGTAGACTTTAGACAGAACTACTGAGAACTCTCGCTATGTTTTCTTTCATCGGTTAAAGCAATTGATAATGAATTTCGAATACAAAAATAAAATAAAAATAACGCTTTTTACACTAATCGCTCCAGACTAGGATACCATATGTCGTGGGTGTCATGGACACATAAAGATGAGGACACAAACACCCAGACTTAGAACGGAAATCTGAATTCATAATTTAGATGTCTTCTTGGCCGGGAATCGAATCTACGGTTGTCAGATCGGTAACCGCTGTGCTATGGGGATGTCAAATATGCACATAATTTCGAAAAACCAGAATTGCGTGCGTTATGATAATCTTCATTAATTAATTTGGAAATAAATCACGTAAATAACATATACACGTGTGGGACATAAGTTATCGCTACGGTCTCATGTCGCTCATAAACAAGAAACGGATACTCGTTAAACTTTTAACCGCTCGCTAACTTCCGCGTACGTAATCACAATAGACTGGTACTATACGACTCCTTTGTCTCCCTGTTACTTTAACGAGTTACTACACGCTGCCAGCTTATAGTTTCTTATGGTCCAATATATATTTAGAGTTGATAGGTTCTTTTGTGGTTCGACCGAACACCGTCGCTATATTTAATAGGTGGTACGATAGTTCGTATTCACCAGCACCGCTCTCATAATTCGTCGTGAAATAATTATTGTGTTTTGTTGGGGATTGTGGTTGCGGGGTACACTAATAGCGAGGGGACTATCTTAGTTTTCAAGAGTAGTAATGCATCTACGTAGAACCTCAGATATTTCTTCAGTTCTGTTTGAGGTTAAATATGGGTGCCAATGGATTGCAGAGCCCACCTATCATCTGGTGGTCAACACCCTCGTTTTCTGCTCTTCAAACATAAAAAAAGCCGTCGCTGTACGTATTTATATTTTATAACACCAATGTTAAACACTGCTGTGTTATGGTTTAGAGGGTGTGGTGCGGGAGAAAGAAGTCGAATATGCCGTCCACCTACTTTTAAATGGTCACTGCCGCTATCACTATCTAACATTACCAAATCATCCAAATGTCAATTAGGACACCTAATCGATATTCATGTCTGATTGCGGGACATACGGAAAATTGTAAAAAAATACGATGATCGTGTAATCGTATTCTACAAGGACGATGCTATAGAAGTGTTTGTTACGGAGGGTTGTCTTTCGGTTACACTATTTCACTACCACCAGAAAAAGAGTGACGTACAAGAGAAATAATTCAAACGCATAATGTTGGGTACTCGATATTGGCAGTGCTTAGCGTGCTATAGTTGATTAATTTCAGATGTAGAGTGGGGCAATACTGCTGAGTTGTATTCCACAATGAATTACGAAATAGCAACTCGCATGGTTATTTATGGATATTTGCAATATTCCAATGTTGCCGCATGCATTACTTACTGGCAATATTCGAAAAAGTAGCGCGCGCCCTATTCGCGCTCTGCGGGCCGTTAAATCGAACCATTTTCCATTTTGATTTAACGCTTTCGTAGGCAGTTATGAGCGTTGAATTTTATGAATATGTCGTTCGGTAATGCGGGAAGCAGTCGACACGATTGGTGATGAAAGTGTATGGTGGCATTTCAGAGTAGCTAAGGCGTTTGTTTCACCTACAGTGAAGCGTGGTAAGTGTGAGGATAGAGACGTAAATATAACGCATGTCTATTGAAGTTAAGAGCAGAAGAGTTAGTAAGTTTTGACGAGAAAATTAATGGCTATTTCTAAGATATTCTAATGTAATTTTTGGTATAAACGTTATCTGTTTACTGTAAAGTAAATTGGGGTTGCATGGCAATTATTGGTTCAATCCTTTTGATACCCCATTTATAGTAACACCAGGGCAATGGCAATGAATCCCAAGTATGCCCTTGTGATATTTGGAAGTTATGTGCATATTAGAAATACACATTTATTTAATAGTGAAGGAAAACAACGGGAGGGGATCTACATGCCTGATAGTTTTCCATAACCTCCCTAAAGGTGTGTAAAGTACAAGCTCGCACTTAGCAAGCGTGGTAGACCATAACCTAAACATCTCAAACTGAGAAGAGACCCGTGATAAGCAAAGGTACAATGGATTGATGATGAAAAGTAGATAACATGCCATCAGATGCCTAACGACATACAGGGTCATCGAGATAACTACCGTTAATAATCTGACGTTACTGTTGATTGTATGTTGCAATATTGATTGTGTGTCGTTGCATCTTCCCTTTAGATTTTTTTTATGTTTGTAAAGTAGCGAACGAGCATGCAGGCCACCTGATGTTAAGTGGTCACCACAACCCATGGTCCCCCACATCCAAACAAACAAAACCGAAGTTCCGTTTGAGATTGTATATAGATGCGTCACTACTCCTGAGGATTAAGATGGTCGCCTCGCTATATGTGTGCCTGGCAACCGCACCTCTCCAACCGAAACAACTGCTTTACGGCGGATTATGAGGGCGTTGTGAAACAAGTACCGAATCATACTGCAGTTTTTCAGTGTAAAGTTGTTAAATACAAGCCGATGTGCCGCGTCTCGTCAGCCGCGGCCAATTACCGCCAGGCAATTTGTTGCGGTGTCGTGCGGGCGAAAAACATGACAGCGTCAGCTTTGCACGTGTTATGGACATATCCAATGCCGCTATCGTCCGAATTTGTTGACCCCGTATTCGACCCGTACTTAATGTTTTAATACGATTGTAACACATTGTCTTTTTTATGTAATGGAAACAGTAAATGATCTTGCAGCTCACCTGACTTATGGCCTGACTTGAAACATTACAAGCGTCTTACATGATGTGGATCCTAGATCCGTTGCTGCGTCTAAAGACTAAATTGGAACGCCTCGCATAATTGTATCTCCCATGCCACGCCCTAAATCAAAGCACAGATGTATGACTCTGCTGTTACAACACAGAAAGAGGTTTGAAAACGATCTCCGCAGTCGAATCACGACGACTGCCTTCAAAGCGTAACATTTTTTAATATACGAATTCATTAAAACAAAAGCATGGAAATATTCTGCTCTTTGAATTCCATCATAGCGCTATAGCCTGGCAAGCCGAGCGATTTGCAATAAATATTGGTAGAGTGTTAGCAAACACGCAGCGTCCGCCATCTGCATACTGTAAATATCGAGGCGTAATATTTGAATGTATGCAAACCCATGTAACTTCGGAACGAATGATCTGCAAGTGGTTTGATGTATTGAGTTTTAGAACCTATGTTACAAGTTTCGATTATTTATGTTTATAGTAATGCTTAATAACGCTTTGTGTACACTTATAGCCCCATATTAGGATTCCCTGTACCGTGAGTTCCATGGACACATACAAAGACGAGTTCATAAACACCTAGCAACAACATAAATAACAGAAATCATTTAGATGTTTAACTGGCCGGGAATTGAACACAGAACCCTCTACATGTCAGATCGGTGTAACGCTGTGCACGTGGGTCCCGTCGTCACGTGTATATTCATAAGTAAAACTGTATGTCCGTTGACTATTTCAAGTACTAAAAAACTATGTATGTAGGATTGGAATTGCGTCGATTCATACAGCCATATAAAAAAATAATCGTTATATTTATACGTACGCTAAGTTTACAGTTATGTTTTTAATATATTAATGTAGCTACCACACGGCGATATAGGGCCGTGTGAAATTTACTTAAACTAATGATCGCCCAGCGGTCGAAATTGGGCCGTATTTTTTTTCTTAAGTTGCAACCTTATTGAGATTTTTTATTAAATAGTATGCCCCTATAATCATGACATTATTACGCTAAATAGAAAAAAAAACACATTTTGTCTCGACAGGCTTTACGGAATGCCCAGCTCGAATTCAGTCAATTTGACATTTTAAAATTTTTTGGTGACAATTTCTACTCTGTGCGACTGTTTGACCACAGATTTGTGTTTGACGTTGCCAGTTTCAAGGTAAACAATTAATTTCAGGATTTTATTTTCTTTAATTTAATGCATTTGTAAGACATATTATATATACATTATAGATTTCTGCACTCCTCTATATAAACTTTAACTACGTCAAATTTCACGTGTGCGCAATATACTTAAAAAGGGGTACAAAGTTTTCTATTCATGTATTAATACGCATATAATACGTATTAATAATTAATATATACATATATTAAAATGTTTATAAAATTAGGTCAAAATAGCTATGACTTGTCGTCATGTGTTTTACACATGCCCCAAATGCATTAGAGTGTGTAGGGTTGCGTAATATATTGATTATCCACAATTTATTATATGAGAAGTTTTAAGATGGGAAACAGATGAGCAGCTTTAAATTAAATTAAATTTTTTGCTGTTGTTTTTTTCTACTTTTTTCACCCTCATTTTCCTCCTCATTCCTTCCTCATTTCATTTTAGCAAAATGCTATTGATACATGCTCTTGTACTGTTATATTTATCACCGTCGAACAGTTAGGCTAGGTCTATTCTTTATCGCATTCATTTTCAGGGAAACAGTTGAGCAGCTTCAAATTAAATTGATTTTTTCTAGTTTTTTCACCCTCAATTAACTATCTATTTAAGTATTTAATAAAAATGTTAATGATACATGTTATTGTACTGTTGTATTTATCACCTTCAAACAGTTAAGCCTATTCTTTATCGCATTCATTTTCATTTACTCCTATCCACACGCTTTATCATTTTGATATACGCCGATGTATGGCTGGAGTAGAATGTTCGAGTAGTTTGTCTTTAGTCTCGGTTGGGATTAATTAGTGGCTGATGCATCTCTGTGCTACCGCGCCGCTGTGTTATTTCAAATGCTTATTACCCATGTTACTACCAAGCTTTGTACCAGGTAGACTGAGTTTGTTACTACCTGTGGAAAGTTGTTAGAGAAACCACATTCGACAAATCACGCTCGCGCGGAGCTATCGTGCCCGTCTCTCTTAGTTTTGCATTATCAATTCCTACTCAACCTAATCTATCTTTCGCTTGAATTTCTTAGTGATAAAATCCAACTCTTCAAAGGATTTAAACTAAATTGAAATACTGAGAAAAAAAGAAAGTGACCCTTTCCTTTTTTGTCTACTTCCTATTGGAAGTAACAAGAGCATTTTTTTACTTCTTTTCTAAAATCTTTCTACTGCAGTATTACAAAGGAAATCAAAATTCCTACTGGTAGTTGGATTTATAGTAGAATGGACAATACACCTTCAAATTTGAAAGACATGCCCATGTCTTTTAGTCAAGATATACCAAAATATGTCCTTCACATGGAACCTCTTTATGAGCCTCACTTTTATCATGTGCCCTCTGAACTCCTATCTACATCACCCAAATCATATATCTATAGTTATTTGGTTCCTTCAAACATATAAACCCACAAATAGAGCCTTTTTCCGCAGTTCTAATATAATTTAATATTGGAACAAATTTAATTTAAATAAAATATCAAATGGTGATCCGAATACTATTAATTAACGTAAAAGTTTCGAATTGATTTAATTATTTTCTAAAAACATTCTAGTTAGTCTTTGGTGAAATTCTGTCAAACGAAAAAGTTTAGAGCTTCGAATATGCCTTTGCTATAAAATTCGGGCCGTTCAAGAGCAGTTTCATAACAAACTTTATTCCGTTAAAAATATTTTTAACTCACAAGTGTATCGAGTGTATCGAATACTGTTTCACGTGATTTTGATTTGTTGTATATTAGAAAAATATGAAATGAATATTGGAACTCAAAATGGAGTTTATTTAATCATTAGGTCCACTAAATTAGACGTTACCGTAAATAGAGTACAATTAAATAACACAAAAGAAGCCATAACAAAATGTCCTTTTAAAGGTGGATATATACAAAAATAAAGTATTATGTATAATGAATTTCTGCGGTTGCCGGACACTCTTACAGCGAGGCGACCATCATAGTTCTCAGGAGTAGTGATGCATCTACATATGACTTCAGATAGAACTTCAGTTTCGTTTCAGTTACATGTGGATGTCAATGAGCTGCAGTGACTACTTAACATCAGGCAGCATGCACGCGCGTTTGCTACTCTTCAAACATTAAAAAAAAATGAAACCAAAATAAGAAATTAAATATTGAACCTATGAATTAATGGAGGGAATATGGGAGTTACGTATGTTATGATGTTTAATAGATGCAGATGTATTAAAAATATATAAAACGTGACATACTTATTATAAGCTGAACACAAAGTGCAGAATGCAGGCGCAGGTGTGCAGGTGTTGTAATTGGTGCGGCTGTGAGAACGGTTGAACGTTTTTCTATTTCGAATGCGGCTATTGGGACGAGGAATTTCAAAATGAATGCTGAGAAGTAGGTTAATTATGCCACTAACTAATTTGTTAATATAAAATATGAGTGACATTACTATTCTCGACAGAAAAAAAATTAAAGTGAGCAAGTCTAGTATCTGTTATTTATGTAAAGTTTTAAAATAAGAATAGTTAATTTTAATGTACGTCTTTGTCACTTGTCACTTTTGTCTTGAATAAATTGTGTTGAACTCCACGTATTATATTTCTATATAACTTAATCGTCATCATCATCAACCTATTATGTCCCACAACTGGGCACGGGTGTCTTCTCAGAATGAGAAGGGTTAGGCTATAGTCTGAGAGTGGATTGGTAGAGTCTACACACCTTCGAGAACTTTGCAGATAACTCTCAGATGTGTAGGTTCTTCACACGAAGTTTTCCTTC
>DWKL01001408.1:0-14732 GCA_018249415.1 Phareas burnsi | reverse complement strand
ATGTATTATACATAAAAGAATATAGACTTTGAAGCTAATACAAAACGTTTTTATGTCGGTCGGTCGGCTTCAGAGAAATTCGCGTTTGCAATAATTTTATGACAATTTTTGCAATAATTACTGTTTGAAAAGTTGACGCAAAGTGTGGTGATTAATGTGTGCTTTGAAAGATTAGCTTAGAAATGCAACCAACAACGATGGTGCCGAAACTAACTAATTCCACACAAACTATGTGAGTGACATGATCTTTGATTACATTTTTCGTCCATTGCTTTGATTTCGATGAGAAATAAGATGTCATCTCATACCCGTAACTTAAATACTCTCTGAATTAACCATATATGACGGCTAAATCTTTCGGCACTTTAGCCTATATACCGTCATAACCTGTTGACAGTATTGCATATAATTATTTCATTATACTTTTTCTTGCCTTTTATTAACTTCAAATCATTAATATGTTATATTTACCTAGTTCATGTGGGTTTGAGTAAATGGAGTGAGAGATGTTTTGTGTTTTAATGTTTGTGCGTCCTTACGATAGAGTTATTATCCTTATTATTACTATTATTATTAATTTTCTCATCATTGTGTCCTTATTACTAAGATTCGTGATCAATCTTGACAGTTATCTTGGACATGCTCTTTAGTGCTGCATGATCTTGTACAAGATAGTTATTATATGCTATACCTATAATCATGCACATATTTTAAATCTACCAGCACCTTCTCGGAGGGGGATGGTGTGAGCAGCTCGGAGGTATTTTCCACGGATGTGGTGGTGAGCACCAATGCGGGCAGTCACAACCATGGCAGCTCCAAAGTTAAGCTCAAGAGCCTGGTTGACTACAATTGGGAACCCAAGTTCTACCCTGGCCAGCTTTTAGCTGTGCATATCAGTGGGAAATACCTGGCTTACTCTATAAAAGGTATTTTGTATTTTATCATGTGTTGATGTGTTAACCCACATATGCCCTGTGATTCGAAAATAAAACATTTTGCTACTCACTCAGTTGCTCTGCTTCTTACATAAAAAAAAAATCCTTGATCCATACCACACACTCTAAAGACAAGTAAACAAATACTCAGACCTAGAACAAGAAATGATTTAGATATGCTATAATATGATTTAAATTGATATCCTTCTTGGGTTTGAACTCTGAGCCCTCTGTGTCAGTTATGTTAACTGGGTGGTGCAATTATTAGTATTTATTATTAAAATATAACAGACTAAATAAATTGTTATTTATAAAAGAATTTATAATTACTAATTTACAGCTCCCAATGCTGCCAACCCTGGGACATGGAATGGAATGGTGCGTGTTGTGTACAACCCAGAACCGGACATAGACCGACGCACACTCATCAAAGGGATGAAGGGGGAGGTTAGTTGACCAAAGTACAACTTAAGCATTATAGATATTATTGTAGCAAATATGGGAACATAAAAAACAATGAGAATTATTTTTTATCTCATGCAAATTATAAATGACCTCTATTTGGAGAGACTTAATTAAAAATCAGGTTGGATGTTGGAATTAAAGGGATATATTGATGCCCCTTAAATTAAAGGGATATATTGATTTCAACTAACTGTAAATAAGGTTAAGTTATGAATTGCTTAAAAACGTATGGTGGTATTTTATCATAAAAGGTCCAATATTCTTAACAAATGTCATTCATAATATATTTATTTGCCTATGAAATATCAATTATGAATTAATTCCTATCTGTATGTGTTATGATACATATTATTCATGTACATTACGTTATCATCATTTTTAACAAAAGTTAAAATACAATTTATTACAATGATTATATAAACTTTTAGCTTTTTAAAATGAACAGTATAAATACTTTTTAACTTTTTCTTATTATTAATTGTCATCTTATCCCTTACTTATTTTATGTTTGAAATAAAATAATATTTTTATTATTTTCACAGGTGCAAGACTTGGCATTCGCACATATCCAGAATCAGGTGGTGCTAGCATGTATTGATGAGCTTGGCAACTTCTACATACATGAGATAGAGATCACTGAGAGTGGTCTGAGGTAAGTAAGTTATGGAGAACATTTATATTATTTTAGGTTTAAATGTAAACCACTTATTTGTCATTTGTTTAACTAATAAGGAACCTGTCATACTTTAAAAACCAGACTTTATTATGATGGTAAAATTTAAATGGAATTGGGAGCAGTCTATACATGACAGAAAATGTGCAAACTATATGCCACACAACTAGTAGAAAAAGAACACTTGCGACATCTAGTGGTAACTAAGAAGGAAATGATTTTTATGAAAATATATAAAAAGAAATTTCAAAAATCCAAGATGAAATGTTTCACTTGTGTCACTTTTCTGGCTAACCAACTATTTTTTAACATAAATACTGTTATATTATAAGTGGTATGAATTCTGTAACAATAATTAATTAATTGATGCAATTTCAATATTGTTACTATCAAATTTCAAATATGGTATTTAGATTTATTTTCCGAAATAATGTTTGACTTGATAGTAAAAAGTGAGCACAAAAAATTATGTTACATGACAATACTTGTGCTTCAGTTGGAGAAGAGGGGTTGCCACATACACTTATAGTGAGGCTTCTTAATGGCACATTTACCTTAAATTCTTATATATTTGGTTATTATAGGACAAGCTTGATATTGGAGGTCCGTGAGGACACAGGGGTGGGTGGCTCCACTCACCGTGTAGTGTGGTGCCCCTATATTCCAGATGAAGATGATGATGCTTCTGATGACGATGCGGCCAAATTGCTGCTCACTACACATGCTCATATTGGTGAGAGAATGTTTTTTAATTATTTATATTGTAAAATGAACCACACCAGTTCAGTTTACTGTTAATAACTATTTACATCTACCCACCATCTCTACATACATCTTTAGAATAATCAATAAACATAACATAAACTTATATACTAATAAACATAAATGACAATATTGTCATTTATGTTTATTAGTATATAAGTAAAACATTAATACATAAAATACTATATATTAAACAATAATCCAAAACATATAATGCATTTTTAGACTATAAGTATCATATTTAGACTAAGGTGGACACAAAGATCTTAACACTGGCAGCTATGCAGAGCGGCTTCAATCGCTCGTCAAAATAATACAGCAATGATAACAAATATTTTCTTATTCAAACCAATTTACTAACTACGCCACGTTCTGCATGCCACTGTGTGATATCCCGCGCGACAGACAGGGCTCCAATGTGCCGATGATGGAATGAAGTGAATTTATTTACACAATTATGTAATTTAAAATAAAAATATAATTTGAGACCTTGTTGCTACAGCAATATTTATTTGATTGTATTTTTTGGTCTCCGGAGTTTTCTTTCACGATCACAACAACAATATAATACGCTAAAAGTGCAAGGTAGGCTTGGTCAACGTGCCCGATTAACTTTAGCATGTTATGGCAGATTTGGCAAAACATGCTAACGAAAAAATCCAGATTATAGTAATTCAAATTTAATGAGTGAAATGAAATCATTTATTGCACAATTATGTTAACTTACGATTACAGTGTAATTTAAGATCTTGTCGATATAGCAATAATTGTTCTTTATGTACTAGTAATTTAGGGTATATATTACTATTGTTTCTCAAGGTATTCTAAAGAGATTATTGTACATATCACGATTCGGTAGTTAAATGTCAGATCCTTTCAACTAATAACGACGTTATGCCACAGCATTGTGAATGTGTGGGTATTAATCATGTTAAAGTGTTTCTTGTGTGCGCTGTTCTTATTGTGTGGGACTTCTCGTTCGGTACGTGCAAATCTGTGTGGGGAAGGGCACAGTAACGACAGGCGCAAAGGAAATATTATATAGCTATTTAAGACCTACCATCAAGATACACCGTCTATGATATTTCCAGCGCGCATGTGGAACGTGCGGTCGCTGGTGGCGAGCGGGGCGGTGGGGACGGGCGGCGTGCTGGGCGCGGGCGCGGCTCTGGCCGGTGGGGGCGCGCGCGCGGCCGCCGAGCACGCAGCGCCGCTGCTGGCCGCCGCCTTCTCGCCCGACGGCTCCGCCCTCGCCACCGCCGCCGCCGACGGATATGTCATGTTCTTTCAGGTAACCATAAAGGCACTACGGCAAATTATGTATTATTAGATGATATTAGCAAAGAGAGTAAGATGCATCATCAACCGATTATATAAAGGACGATTGAAGCGATGCGCGCTCTGTGTAATTTCAAATTTCGTGCGGTGCAGACGTTACTCTGCCGGATTGCTGGTCGATTTGTTTTCATAGTCATTTTGTGTCTTTCTATTTTTGATTTGTAAAAGTACAATAATTTTATAAACTCATGAAATTTAAAAAAAAAAAAATAATTTATAATTGTATTGTTTATCTCCGACACCAGGTGTATATGAACAATGAGAGCAGTCCGCGTTGTCTGCACAAATGGCAGCCACACGGCGGCAAGCCACTCAGCTCTCTTTTCTTCCTTGACAACCACAAAAACTATAATACCGAGTAAGTTTATAAGTGTTCGCTCATAACTACACACTAGGATTCCTCCTGTCGTAAGTGCTATAGTAACAGACGCAAACGAGGATGCAAACACCCCGGTTCTAAGCAAACAAAGATCAACATAGAAATGTTTGTTTATTACATTTCTACACTATAGGTCCTCACGCAAATACTATCGTGGGTGTCATGGATACATATAAAGACGAATACACTGACACACTGACAGCCAGATCCAAAACAGAAATCATATAGATGTATTTTTGGCCGGGGATCGAACTCTGAATTCTCTGCATGTTAAGTCAATATAGTCAGTGCTCCTTTTTTAATTATTAAATATTAAAACAGTTAATCATTTGTTACCTTTGTTATGAAAACTCGCTACGTCGTTTTAGGCTTTGAAATTTACTGTGGACACCTAATATGCCAGTTTATAGTAAATATTATATCTCTAAGGTCAATAGTAAAATATATCAGAATTTCAATAAGAGAAGAGTGACTAATTACTGTTTCCATGCCACGATGCCTAATCATCTCAGTTCAAGGCTAATAAGATAAAATAAATATAATTTAAATATTCTACCTGTATATAATACCTTCTACATTCTTCTTCTATGTGCGATCCTACTATCTCATGTTATGGGTGCTGCGGAACACAAATACACAAACCCTTAGGCTTAAAAAAAAGTGTTTCTTTCAGTGTCCAATTCTGGAAGTTCGCCGTAACCGGCGCGGAGAATAACACCTCCATAAAGGTGTGGTCGTGCAAGTCCTGGAACTGCCTCCAGAGCATCACTTTCTCGCCGTCAATCGGCGCGGACGCGTCGCTGCTGGGCACGAAGGCGATGCTGGACACCAGCGCGAATTACCTGCTGCTGTCCGACTTCAAGGCCAGGAGCCTGTACGTGCTGCACATGGGGCGCGACGCGGACGACAGCGCGGCCTACTGCCGGAGCGTGTCGGAGTTCCTGCTGCCGTACCCGGTGCTGAGCTTCTGCATCGTCGACGCCGGTGAGTTCATCTGCCTATTGATTTGTTCATTGATGACGTTTAATTTTTTGAACGATGACGCAATCATTTAAAGTACTTCCCTTGACGCGTTCTAAAAACATTACGATGCGCGCGCACCGTATTGCGGAAATCACACCGAGCGTCATATCCGCTTATTTTTAAATTAAATGGAACTTAGGTTGGTTCTTAGCATTCACTCTATTTAAGGAGTATGACATCTGTCAAATAGTTTTTATTAAGATTATTATTTTCTTTGCTGTCTGAAGTTCTTCAAGTATTTCGCGAGAAAAGTATACACGCAATTCCTGTTTTGTTTCATTGTTTTGATCAATATTGTTTCGTTTTGTAACAATCAAAATTCGGTCTCTTTCCATGGTATGTAAAAAAACAGTTACATTACATTAGGGCAAAATGCTGACTTGGGTTTGATGCGCCAAAAAATTTGTCATCACTCTCAGGTCACAGTTGTCTGTCAGTATATATTTGATTTACAAAGAATTTCAAATGGGGATTGTTTATAGCAGTATTATTAAGAATTTTAAGTTTATAAAAAAACGTCTCAATCGGCTCCTGTGTAATTATAACGTCATGTTTAAAAATTTTATTATCGTTGTTTTTTTTTTCTTACACAAAGAAATTAAACATAATACTTTTAAAAGTAAATATCAATAGCTCCACCTACAAAAACAGTGTCTCCGTACATGTAGTTGAAGTATGAAAAAATTCCAACGTACATACGCATAAAACCTATCAAATGATAGGTATGATTTGATAGATCTTCAAAAATAAAATGGAGCATTTCAAATTATCCATTTTAAATTACAGAGGAGATCCAAACAAAATGTGAGTCCGGTTGCGATGATCCGTACCATCGGAACGGCGGCGACGGCAACGTCCCCGACTCGCCCGACGAATTTGATTTGCATCCTGAAGTAAGGCATTTCTATCTTTTTTTCATATTACTAAATTAATTAATAGAAGCGTTAAGTAGTGTACGAGCATGCGGACGACACGAAAGTATACGTTCAGTATTATCCACGGGCATATGTAATTAACTCCAAATAGGATTTAAGCCCTATCTAAGATTGGCTACAGATGCATTGCTATTCTTAAGGACTAAGTTGTAACACCTGTTAGTTTATCTCCCTTATCGCATCCAAACCAGAACACAGCATTGATATAAGTGAAAATGTATAAAAGAAAATTGTATTTTAAAATAATATATATACGTTATAGCAGCAGTATTAAACGCCGCCGTGCAGAGGGCAATGCATCTGCAGTTGACTTCAGGTTATAGATTCCCGTGAACGTTAAGGACTATCACCAGGTGGATTGCATGTTTGTTTGCTACTTATGCTATAACGAGACAAATTAAATTAGAATTAAAAAACTCAACTGTACCCCGAGTCCCTGATGCAACATGACTAAGCTAACACCAACTCATATGTTAAAATCCATCGAGCCGATTAGGCCATAGCCCATTACAAAGAAATGAACATACATACATAAATACACTCGTAAACATAACTTTCATTCTGTCGCAGTCGGGTAAACAATACATCCTTCCAGTATCTTAAATCGAACTACGACGTATTTTTATACTTATGGGCCAAAATAATCGAGATCTGATACACTAATAATTTGGTTCGTATCAGGAGGACGTGGCGGAGTGCAGCGCGGGCGGCGCAGCCGTGCGCTTGCGTCTGTACATCGTACAGCCCAAGGGGCTCCAGGAGGGCGAGCTGTTGTACGAACCGCCGCAGGCCTACTGCGACCCGCTTCCTGGTACGTCTTAACATCCATCTACACCAAGGACGACTAACCGAATACAGTTTGATGATGGTAGAATCTTTGTAGTTCGGAGACATCGCCGCTGCACCTATTTCTGCCTCCATCGTCAAGTCACTGCATTCCCACTGCTGGACACAGGTCTCCTCTAACAAAGAGAAGGATTAGCCGACACTGGCTAGATGCAGTTTGGTGGGTTTCGCACAACGAAATGTTACCATTCGGTAATCACTGCTATACAGCAACAGCCTCATAGCGGCATTGTTAAATGCAACTTTGTTGAAGCTCGGAGAGTGTGCTAAGGGAGAACACTTGTGATGGGGGGAAATTAGTCCTCAGGGCACATGTGGCTGACCTAAAATAGAACTTTAATTTTATTCAGGCATTATTACGAATGTCCATGTTATAAAAAAAATGCTAAAAGGTAACACATGCTTACAGTCATACCACACTTGCATTTATAATTATATCATACACACGTGTCATCTTGAAATAACATTTATATTATAAACAATGTAAGTATAGACAAATGTAATAAGTTGTTTTAATATTTGCCTTACAATGTTACGTTAGGTGATGTTATTACAAATATTGAATTGTCACGGAATTTATTCAGATAGAATGTAGCTTTACTGTCCTAAGGTGGAAATACACGGTTGCTACACAATTTTAGTTGTTTACAAACACACCAACACCCTTGCCGAGTGCTTGCCTGTTAATTTGTTATATGTTCATTATACTCAGTCCATTATCCATATCTTCCTTAACCGACTTGCATTGCAACCCGTGGTAAAGTTGTGGAGGAAGGTAACCAGTAGTGACAAATAACAAGAATTGTAACCAATATTAGCAAGGATTTGTTGTAATCAGGCATGGAGCAGTTGACTTTGGAGGCGGGCGCGGTGGAGGAGGCGGCACCACCCGCCATGCCATCCAGCATCCTGCAGCAGCAGAGCCAGCAACTAAAGAACCTGCTGATGAGGTCACAGGTACGTCTAGCTAAGGTTACCATTTTACTATTGACACAATTAGGAAATTAGTTGTAAAATAAATTAAATAAAATCTTGTCATAGGACTGAAGTACTTAAGAGATGTTTTTTAAGTCTGATTAAACTTCAGATTCCAAACTAATCCTCTGGAGGAGTAGGATGTATTTGATTGATTTAATATACGGATACTATCCAATTTGAAGTCTACGAGCTGTGCTAATTCAACATCACATGCCCATTGACTACCAACCTATAAATATTTACAACATTATGATTTTATAAAAACAATAGTTTTTGTCCGCGACTTCGCGTATTGGCATACATTTGACAATGTAGTCATACTGACCATATTTTACTGAATAATAAAGAAGAAAGTTTAGCCTGTACTATAAAAGATTAGAGTAGTAGTAGTAGTAGATTGAATGTTAATGTGTTTGCAGACTCAACCCGGTAGCCTGATCAGCCAGCGGCCCGAGTCCCCGCCGCCCATTCCACCACAGCTCAACCTCATGACCCCGGATGCATTCAGGTACTAGCCACATTTCTACTGCCTGCGCCTATAAATCATCATCAACCCATTGATCTCACTGCTGGGCACGGGTCTCCTTACAGAATGAGTGTTAGGCTATAGTCTACCACACTGGCAACACAAAATTCTCAGGCATGCAGGTTTCCTCACGATGTTTTCCTTCACCATTAAAGCAAGTGGTAATTAATTTCTAATGTCCACATAACGTCGAAAAATTAGAGATGCATGCGAGATTCGAGCCCCAGACCTCCAGTATGAGATGCAGGAATTTAAACCACTAGGTTATCACTGCTTTAAACTGCAAAAATATTACCGCCTGTCTCAAAAGTCACAGCAGAGTAGTGCCTCAAAATATCTCAGTAAAGGCAATGTAAAGCGTTTCGTTCGAAGCGTGTAACAATGTAGAGAGATTTAAAAATGTGAAATATTCCAACTGAGCCGTCGCACGCAGCAACACATCTATTGCAAACTCAAATAAGATTCCTATCCTAATTACATTTGATTAGAGACGACCAAGGGCGGCAGTGATTATCTAAACTCAGGTGGACTGTTAGATCGTTTGCTGGTTATTTAGCAAAGATTCCGTATCGTTTGAAGGGATGAGGTATTTAATATTCAATTGTTATACTTTTGTAGTTCTCCGGGCAAGCGGGATGAGGACGACCCTCCTCTGTCGGCTACTCCGGATGTCGGAATCAAGCAGCGGGTTTCTATCGGTATATTTTTTTTCTATTGAAATTATCTTGCTCGTGTTATTATATTAATCAAAGGACTTTAAGTTTACCCTCAAATAGACTCCCAAAAAATAATTTAATGGGTGCTAGTTCGCCTGGGGAAGTACCACCGACGCCCTTAAAATCCGCCGTAAAGCAGTTTTTGTGTTTCGGTTGGAGAGGTATGGTTGCCGAGTACAATTGCAGCGAGGCGACCATTTCACCAGAGGAAGGAGGAGTATGACCTCTGATAGAACTTCAGTTTTAAAGTTAGATGCAGGTGTCCACAGGCTGCAGTGACCAATTAACATCAGGTGATCTGCACGTTGGTTCCAAACATAAAATAATAATAATAAGTTTTCATGTCGTTATGTTTAAACTGGAGGTGTAATTAGGGTACAGTAAGTTGATGGTTTTGAACAAACACAACAAAATGGGAGTAATATTATTCATATGTATGTTTTTTTTTCTACTTGAGTGTTTACTAATTCGCACATGTGCTTTAAAGGGCATAGTGGACATAGATTCTTCTCACTACCCATTTAATTGTACTACTGTTGAACATGGATCTCTTCTCAGAATGAAAAGGGTTAGGCCAGGGTCCACTACGCACTACAACTTTGAGAACTTTATAAGAATACTCTCAGATTCAGGTTTCCTCACGATGTTTTTCTTTACCATTTAAAGCAAATGAAAATTAATTTCCAAGACGTTAATAATACTTCGAAACATCAGAAGTGCGCACGGAATTAAAATTCCTGAATACCTAAGGGGCCGGATGTTATCACTAGGCTGTTAACTGTTAGATGAGGATGAAGATATATGCTATGAATCCAGGTGTGGAGGAGGTGTCGAGCGGCGCGGTGGCGGTGGGCGAGCCCAAGCCGCCGTCGGGTGGCTCCAGCCCCAGCCGCGAGGTGCAGCAGATCATGGCGCACGAGCAGACCGCCTTCTACAAGGACCTGGTAACCATACTTGTCTACAAGAAGATTATAGAATTCAACATGGTGCTCGGCAACCGATAACTAGCGCGACATTGTTGTACAGACGTAAATTTATACAAAAGCCTCCAACAGCTATAACGCTTATTCTCGTAGATAAGAGCTGTCGGTGGCGGCCCGCACTGGCGCGTTCCTTACATGTGAATACGTTAACATATAATGATAATGTAGCTGTACTGTTTGTTTGTTTGAAATTACCGGTCGGATTTCGAGAAATATTTTTGAATGAAGACTATTTACTGAGGAAAGTTTTAGGTTATGCAACATCACACTACGATTCTTATGAGCAGATTGTTATTAGCATGCAAAGTTTAGGCAAAAAGTATGAGAAATGAGACCGAACACGATGCTGCGGGTGAGCGGTGCGGCCGATGGTTCTTATTCACTCGAACGAAGACGCGTGGATCAGCTGGTGTATTATATAATGCTTTAACGTCTGCCGTTACGTATCTGGTACGTGCGGTGTGCAGATGTGAGTCGAGCTTAGCTTGTGTCGGTGCCGCAGGCGGCGGGCGAGGCGGAGGCGGGCGAGCCGCTGTTCGCCGCCGAGCTGTACGTGTCGCCCGAGAAGCCGCCGCCGCCCGCCAAGCTCACGCACAGCAGTAAGTATACTAAATACTAATTATATATAATACGTAGGTTACACATATGCAAGCAATAGCAAGTCTAGTAGTGAGTTTTCATCTTGTCACACTGGGGGTTCTAATTTTTCAACGTATATGGATAATTAGAATTTAAAAATAAATTTTATTTTTTTATTATTAACAAAACATGATTATTATTTTTTTTCTATGGAGAAAGCGTAAGCAGGCTCTCTAAAGGTGTCTGAAGTTTACCAATCTGTGCTTATCCAGCATAGTGGACCATGACTCAACTCTTCGCGCTCCGCAGAGGAGATCCGCGCCTTTATTGGTATATCGCGGGTTTAAGGGCAATGACATAAGCAACTTTTGAACCCTGATTTTCTTTTTCCGACTTTCGCAGTACCAGAAATTCAACCTAGACCTCTGCCTAAAAGATATCGTATGGGTTGATAAACAAAACTTCTGAAAACAATAACGATAAATTGATATTGGAGTTGGTATTACAATGTGTTTGTATGTTGTGATACTGATGGAATATCAAAAGGTTTATATATTTCAAAAAAAGTATACAAAACGTTTTGTTTAAAGCCAACACACATCTTTTTAAAAAATATCTCTCTTTCCACAATTACTTTAACGATTATGTAGAAATTATCAGTTATTTTAATATCACAATTGTTATTATAGAATTCTTTATTTGCAGACAGCGACACATCCTGGCCGCAGATATCCATCGCGCAAATAGCGGAAGCGAACCAACGCAAGGCTTCCAGTGACAAGTCCAGCAATCAGTCCCTCAGCGCGCCCCTCACAGTCCCTCTTCCCGCCCCCCTAGCGCCCCTGAACCCGCCACTGGTGACCCCGGTGAACCACACCCCTCTCGCCCCGCTGAACCCACCGCCCGTGCCGCAGCCGCTGAGCGCGCAGCCCGAACGAGCTGACAGCGAAGACGTGTCGAAGATCAGGATCGAAGCTCTCGAGCAGAAATTGGATAAGCTAACTGGTTATTATCGGTACAAGTTTTCTATACGAGAAACAACTATAACGACGATTTACGATAGAATTCAAACTTTTATATTGTATTGAAGTAGAAAATGAACATGCAAACTTTCTGATAGGAAGTAGTCAATGTCGCCCATGGGCATCTGTAATCAATCCCAAATAGCAACCCTATTTAGGAGAACAAATATATGTAACGGTAGAAATAGATGTAGCGATTGTGCATCTGGTATTGAACTAGGTTTACGTTTCAAAAAAGAAATTTTAAACTTAACTCGATATTAATTGCTCACTCGGGTTCATTACTGTTTTCGACCAACCTCACACAGGTCAGATGTCAAATACTTTGCGCACTATGGCGTCACGTGCTATAGCGTTTTATGCCAAAGCTGGCATAACACGCTAAACTCAACGGAATGCGTGGCACGCACGCGCTCCGCACTTTTATCGCTTTAGAACGTCGTGTCGTAAGTCACAAAATATCGCTCGTCGGTCTCACCGTACCTGTCCGTCCGCAGAGCTGCTGACGCAGCAGTCGCGTGACATCCGCGCGCTGCGCGGCGAGCTGCACGCGCCGCGCGAAATGCTGGACGAGGCTCTGGACGCCCACGCCGTGCGCACCACCGCCGCCATCGAGGCCGCGCTCGCCGACGGGTGAGCGCATTCACCTCTATCCCTTCCACTAATCTCACACACTCAATTGACAGTTACTTATGTCAAAATATTTCTGTTGCAATCGAAAAGCAACGCCCTACCTACTTCAAATTCATCCTATACCTTCGTCGTCACGCTTCGTCTTTTCCTAGGTTGGGAATCGGAACGGCCCAAGCCGCAGGTCTGTGCGCGTTTCAAATTAACATGTTACTATTACAAACGAAATATAAAGGATAATCAATCTCCAGTTGGGACCGGATCGCGCGCGTGGGCGAGACGGCGAGCGTGAGCGCGGCGCAGGCGGCCGGCAAGGGCGCGGCGCGTGCGCTGGAGCCGCTGGCCGCCGCGCTGCAACACGAGCTGGCCGCCAAGCTGACCGCCACCGACCACCTGCTCAGGGACAACATTGAGAAGTTGGCCAACAGTAAAGTAAGTAGCTAAGTGATCTGTGATTGCCTGGTGGTAAGATTTCAGCCTCAAATTAAGGATGTGGCTAAAAGCATCGAAAAAGAGGTGATAGACTAGATGAGTTCGGCTTCTCACTTTAAGAGTCTGGGGAATTGAACCTTTCTCTTCTTCATGTCCCATTGCTGGACACGGGCCTCTGGTACAACGGTACGCACAAATGGCAAGGGTTGGAGCATACTCCACCATACTGCTTTAATGTGGATTGGTGAAGAGAAATATGGATTATGTGCCAGATTGCAAACACAGTACACAAACATGTAGTCAAGGAATAGAAGCCAATGGACAACTGTAATCTTAACCATAAAAGTCTCACCTGAGGTTGGCCACAGATCCGTTGCCACTTCCCTCACTACACTCTTCAAGCTGTTGTGACTAAGCAGAGACAGGGATGTCGATGGTGCCTCCGAGTCGAAACTAAGAAAGGTTCTATCGGTACGAGTTTCTCGCCCTAATTAATTCATAAACCGATAACTGACAGTTTTATTGATGATCTTATAAATGAATGATAATAATAATAGATAGAAATGATAGTTGAGCACGCGCGGCGCTTACGCTTATCTATTGCGAACTGATTGTTTCAGAGGCTTAATTTTCTTTATTATAAAATTAATTTTGTAAGGTTTCACTGTACACTAGCATTTTTGAATGAACCCCAGAGCGTGACGGAGCGGCTGAGCGTGGCGGTGGCGAAGTCGCTGTCGGAGCTGGTGCGCGACTCGTTCCGCGCCGCGCTCGCCGACCACGTCATTCCCGTCATGGAGAAGGCGCACGCGCAGATCTTCAAGCAGATCAACCACGCCTTCCAGAGCGGCACCAAGGAGTGTAAGTTGGCGCGGTGTATGCACTTATTTATCTGAATGACCTGTAACCTTTTTTTATTATTATTGTCGTTCGTAGGCATTTGTAACTGGCCTGATAAGAGTCCAACCCGCTCTGGACCACAAAGGCATTACTCCCACTGAGGACTAAGCAGAAACGTTTCACATTCATGGTCATAATCAAGCCATTAATGTCCCATTAATGGGCACGGGTCTTCACTCAGAATAAGAAAGGTTAGGCCCTAGCAATGACAGCAAATACGCTCCGGTATATTCTCATAGTGGTGTGTTGTTCGTGTACCAGTCGCGGCGAACACAGAGGCGGCGGCGCGCGCGGCGGCCGAGCGCGGTGGCGCGGCGGCGGCGGCGTCGCTGCGCGCGGCGCTCGACCGCCACGCCGAGGCGCTCGCGCAGTCCGCGCAGCTTCAACCGCAGCAGTTCACCACCGCGCTCAAGGAGGTCGCACACGGGTATGGAATCATGTCACTCATAAATAAAGACGACACGCTCGATTGCCTCATCGACTCGACACCAACATTGACTAATCTTTTATTTTTGTTTAATCCTACCTTCTCTACTCTCTCTCTCTCTCTTTCTCTCTCTCTCTTTCTCTTTCTTTCGAAAGATACATAACGACTACGTTACTAATA
>DWKL01001407.1:0-14732 GCA_018249415.1 Phareas burnsi | reverse complement strand
AGTGTGGTTGACGGGTACTTACAGCGAAGCGACCATTTCTGTCCTCAGGAGTAGTGATGCATCTATATATTACCTCAGACGGGGCTTTAGTCCTGTTTGAGGTTAGAGGGTGTCCATGGACAGCACTGACCACTTATCACGTGACCTGCACGCTCGTATGCGACTATTTTCTTACGTGTGCCGGACGATTTCTTAAATGTACCCGACAAACAAACATCTGCAACCGAATCACAAGAATTGGTTCACGGCGGGTTATGAGGATGGTGGTACCTCCGATCAAACTAAGTTCTATAACCTATAAAACTACTTCGCAGGGAGACGCTGTCCGTCCCCTGGATTTAATTTCTCCCTGGATTTAACAAAATCCAAGGGAAAAGGGAGTGTTATTATTCTATGCCGACGCCGCCCGGTCGTTTATATTTAGTCAACCTTAACAAGATAAACCCACTTATGTAGGCAAAAGGTTATCTGAATAACATACCAGTAATTGTTATTAATATCTGTTTCTACAATGCAATTATGAAGGTCTTTCTCCACTATAGTGTAGGATATGGCCACCGTCATTGTATTTTGAAGGTAGCACATCATATTGATCGAATGTAGTGAGACCACCACCAAATTTATGTCAGCTATATCATTATCATCGACCTATTAATGTCCCACTGCTGGGCACGGGTCTCCTCTCAGAATGAGATGGGTAAGTCTATAGTCAACCACGCTTGCCAAGTGCGGATTGGTAGATGTCACACACCTTCGAGAACTTTATAAAGAACTCTCTGTGAAGGTTTCCTCACGATGTTTTTCTTCACGGTTAAAGCAAGTGATCATTAATTTCTAATATGCACGTTACTTCGAAAAATTAGAGATGCGTGCGGGGTTCGAACCCTCAGCTTGAGGCCGAAATGTTGACCATTGCCTTTGCCGACATTGCGATTTATCAGCTATATAGCAGAGGACAGAAAATGCTTAGGCACTCGTTTATGGAGAGGGGTATGCTGGGTATTACTCGGCGCTATAGAATCCGTAACAATGAAATCAGCAGAAGAACGGAAGTTATTTTTTAAAATTGGCGTTAAGAAGCTGATGTCAATGGACTGGCTACATCGTTCATAGGATAGATAACCGCTGTGGTCTTCAAATGGAGAATACGGCTGGGACTCTTTACTCCTGGTACAGGGAGTTTTCTAACCAGGTAGACTGACGTCAAGAAGATAGCTGGAAACTGTTGGTTTGGAACGATTCTGGATTGATCGGAGTGACGCAAGTTACAATCCTTCGTGGTTAGAGTCTTCCACGCGAGGGTTCTGGGGTTGGAATCACCGCGCATCTCTGGTTTTTTGAAGCTACGTGCGTATTAGAAATTAATTATCACTTGCTATAACGGTGAAGGAGAACATCGTGAGGAATCCTGCAGTCTACCAATTTCGCACTTAGCCAGTGTGGTGGATTGTGGCCAGCCCTTCTCATTTGGAGAGGAGCTCAGTGCCCAGTAGTGGAATTGAAGATTGTTGCTGGATCATATTAATACTCAATGTTTGTATAACGCAAAATATCTTATCAATAACCAAGTTATCTGTACCCATACTTAAAACAAATCGATAATTCTTTATTTCTCTCAGCGGCAGTGTATAAGGGGCCTTATAGATCACCAGATGCGAGTACAAACACTAATTAATTGGAAAGTCCTGGAGAGACACTTTAGTTGCTTACGCATTGACCCCGGGTTTATCGCCGCTGGCGTCCATACTGAGATGTCATGTGTAAATAACGAATTAATTGGAATATACTTCACCGTACATAACTACATAGACGACAGCATATAGATGTAGATTAAACAGAAAATTGGTACAAGTCAAACATTTCTTCTTTATTCTTCGAAGTTCCGGCTACAACTGTTATAAAAAATTTCAATTTCTTGTTTTTTATGTTACAAGAGTAACAAACGAGCGTGAAGGTCATAGGTGCTGAAGATAAACGGTCACTGCAACCAGCCTTTGGACATGGTCAATTTTATCTTAAAATATCTAACGATCCTGCGTAAAATTGGTGGTAGAATAGTTCGTACGGGGAAGTACCACCGTCGCCCTCATAACCCGCCGTGTGTAAACTTCAAGCGGAGGTAGGTGAAAATCTAGCAAAACTATAAACTGTCCATCTTCAATTGCCACCGACTACTCCTTTTATACTAACGAAATAGTTAGTCGTCACAATACCAAACGTGGGCATTTTCATGATTATATGCTATCACCCTCTTATTTTGTTAAGATAGATTCTTCTAACGTTTGACAACCTAATGTCAAAAATATTGTCGAACCTTGAAGCAGTTTGTGTTTCGGTTGGAGAGGTGCGGTTGCCGGGCACACTTAGCGAGGCGACCGTCTTAATTGTCACTAGTGACGCATCTACGTACGACCTCGGGTAGAACTTCAGTTTTGTTCGAGGTTAGATGTGGGTGACCACGGGCTGCAGTGACCACTTAACATAAGGTGACTTGCACGCTCATTCGCTACTCTTTAACAAAAAATGGAAAAAAATGCACATATTTCAATACTGGCTAAGTCATTGTATTCTTCGGTATAAAAATACCTTTTACTACGTCTTATTAAGTGTTGCATTTATCATTTTATGAATGTAACAATTTATTTTATTTACATTGTAGCTAAATGTGCGGTGGGTAAGCTACAATGTTACAATATATACATATTTACAACACTGCATTGTTCACGAGTTCACCTCAGCTTACAGAGAGAATAAAAAATAGTAGATAGCGCGCTAAAATCCAAGTGAAACCAACAATGAATTTATTTCAACATCACATCATCAACCCATTATATTTCACTGCCGGGTTAGTCTCCGTTCCAATGAGAACAGTTAGGCCATAGTCTAGCACTCTGGCCAACCGCAGATTAGTAGACTTCACACACCTTCAAAAACATTATTTATTCGTGTCCTCATGATTCACAGTCAGAATGTGATAATCAAAGGATTCAACCCTATTTTATTTGCTTACAATTTAACAGAAGAATAAAAAATACCGTATCTGTATATACATTGTGTGTGTGTGTGTATACCGTGTGTGTACGCACAAGAAGTTAAACTTCTTTGGCGTTAATAACAAATGAATTTATTTACACATGCAAATAAATTTGAACTGAATTGAACAATGGATGACATCAAATATTATGAATAATAACTTAAATTCAAATTAACAAACATCGCTTTAATTACTATTCCTTTTACCGCTGACGTCAATATGTATAATAATCCGATCCATTGTATTTAAATACAAATACAGGTACAAAGGTACAAATACTATTATTGGTACCTAGATGTTTGTGTACACGTCTTTGTATGTGTCTTTGGCGCCTACGACAGGGAATCCCAGTGTGGGGCTATGACTGTAGAGAGTTTTATTATTCATTGAAGAGTATTTGATAGGTTAGAACTATAGAACTATAGTTCGGTCGGAGAGGCAGCACCGCCATCCTCATAATCCGCAGTGACGCAATAATGTGTTTCGGTTGGAAAGATGCGGTTGTCTGGTAAACTTACAGCGAGGCGACCGTCTTAATCCTTAGTACATAGTGACGCATCTATGTGCGACCTCAAACAGAACTTCAGTTTTGTTTGAAGTTAGATGTGGCTGTCCGTGGGTTGCAGTGACCACTTTACATCAGGTAGCCTACACGCTCGATTGCTACTCTTCAAACATAAAAAAATGAAGAGTAACGCTATTGGTTGGTCTCGGATCTTAACGTTCTATCTACATATTTTTTATAATCTAAGTACGTATGTGTGTGTAGGTACCAACTCGTGTTTCAACACAAAGAATCATCTGTAAGTAGGGACCCATCTCTGAGATTGCACGTGTTCTGAAGTAGACTTCAGAAATATTAGCCGTAAGTGACTAAGGGACTGTCCATACTTGTTGATGCGGAATCGGCTTGAGACGGCCTTCAACATTTTCCAAATGTTTATACTTTTTTACAAAATAGTAGAAGTAGCAACCAGTCTTGAGATATACTTGAAGGCAAGTGGTCACTGCCGCCCATTGGCATTTGTAATCAACCCCAAATAATAATAAGAAAAATTGTGTATTAAATTGTAAGTTGTACCTTTTGAGAGTAATTAAAAAAAATATTTTTGTATCTTTCATCATCATCAACCCATTAACGTCCCACTGCTGGGCTCGGGTCTCCGCTCACAATGAGAAGGTTTGGAAGACTTCATACATTTCGAGAACTTTACAGAGAACTCTCAATGTGCAGGTCTCCTCACGTTGTTTTCCTTCAGCATTAAAACGATAATTTTAAATAATTGGCGTTTCATTTCCTCGATCTTAATGATGCAGGGAGACTATCCGCCAAGAGAGGAACATTTTGGTAGGTGGTAGAACTATAGTTCGTCCGGGGAAGTACCATCGCCGCTCTCACGATCCGCCGTGAGGCCGGGCACACTTACAGCGAGGCGACCATCTTAGTGCTCAGGAGTAGTGAGGCATCTACGTACGTCCTCAGATAGAACTTCAGTTTTATTTGAGGTTATATGTGGATATCCATGGGAGGCAGTGACCACTTAATGTCACTTAACGTCAGGTGGCCTGACGTCAAGTGACTAAAAAAAACACTTCTAATAAACCTATAATTTCGAACAATAGTATGCAGAATTTGAACCCCGGATACTCATTTCTTATGCAATCAAACAAATTTTAACTGCGCAAACTGCCAATACACTAAATTATATACTACCAAAATCTTTGAAAGAAAAACACATAAATTAAAAAAATATATATGTGTTACATCGACGCGCACCACTTCGTCACACACTAAAAATACACGCTGATCTTTCCCCGAACTCGCCAAACGAAGTATAACTTCAATAAATAAAAGAAAAATATCAAAATAGGACAGATAGTCTCGGAAGAAAATATATCGTAATTAAATAAAAATACAATAAAAAGAAAACTGCATTCTACTGTAATATTAAAATCAAACCAACGATAGCCTAGCGGTTAAGATTCCGGCCTCTCTCGCAGTTTGTCCAGAGTCCCCAAGCGCCTCTACTTCGTCGAAGTTATGTCCGTATTAGAAATAAATTATCACTTGCTTTAACGGTGAAGGAAAACATCGTGAGGAAACCTACACATCTGAGAGTTCTTTGCAAAGTTCTCGAAGGTATATGAAATCTACTAATCAGCATTTGGCCAAACGATTAGGCCATAGTCCACCACTATGTGCCCGAGAGGAGACCCGTGCCCAGCTGTGGAATATTAATGGGTTGATAATAAAAACATGATAATAAACTTCTTATCAAAGTTCTCGAAAATGTGTGAAGTCTACCAATCCGCACTTGGCCAGCGTGGTGAACTATGGGCTAACCCTTCTCATTCTGAGAGGAGACCTGTGCCCAGCAGTGGGACATTAATAAAAACAGGATAAAATAAATACCACAATCCCTTTGGCTGAAAATGTCTGATAACAATAACTTATCAGAATATTTTCAGATGACACAATCTAATTTATTTTTAAACCTTTCCAGCTAGTCGGTAGCTACATACCTACCACGAAATGATAACCCAAGTCAGTCATTATAATATTATTGCAATGATGGTTTTCCTGTTTATAAATTAATTTGATAATATGGTTATTCACATTTACCTTCTGAGTCATAACACATAGCCTCTACTTTACAGCGAACACAAGTTTTCAAACCCTGAGCCTTGAACCTTTTGATTGTATTGAGGTCAAACCTACATCGCTTTTCTCAACAACAAAGATAATTATGGACTCTATAAAGAGCTTTTGCGTCAGACTGATAACAACACTGGATAAGAAGGAAAGTCTTGCCTGCAACCCTTTTTAGGTCCCACTGCTGGGCACGAGTCTCTCCCAGCAATTGGGGGCGTTCTGGAGTATGTCCACTGGGCATATGGAGTGTGAAATGGAGGACAAAGGTATTAGTTCCCAACCTGTGTGGGAAGTTTTCAAACCGCCCACACAGCCTCCGACAAGTTTTAATCATGAACTCATTATTGTCCCACTGCTGAGCACGGGTTTACTCTCAGAATCAAAGCAGGCAATTGCGGAATGGTAGACTTCACACAATATCAAGAATTTTAAAGAGAACTGTCAGATGTGTAGGTTTCCTCATGATGTTTGCCTTCACCGTTAAAGCGAGTGATAATTAATTTGTAATACGCACATAACGTCGAAAAATTAGAGGTGCGTGCAGGATTCGAACCATGGACCCCCGTATGAAATGCTGGAATCTTACCACTAAGCTATGAGTGCTCCGACAAAATTTAACGAGTTCTATCCAATGTTAAAAACCGGGACCAACAACTCGACCTCCAAAGCACGGAAGCGCGCTTGAAGTTTAATCACTAGTAGTTACCCATCTAACTCCCGACCGCGCCCCACGTTGCTTCACTTTGTATACCGATTACAATCTACGTAAGCCGCGGAGCTATGTGCGCTTCTCTTTCATCAAATAATAAATAATATATAAAACGTGATAGAACTATAGAAGTGGTGGTGGTGGTAGTGGTGGTGGTGGTATCTATATTTCGTCCGGGAAAGTATCCGTGTTTCGGTTGGAGAGGTGCGGTTGCCGGACACACTTACAGCGAGGCGACCATCACAGTCCTCATGAATAGTGACGCATCCACGTACGACCTCCAAACTTCAGTTTTGTTTGAGGTTGGATGTGGGTGTTCAAGGGCCGCAGGAACCACTTAACCTCAGGTAGCCAGCAAGCTCGTTTGCTACTCTTCAAGCATGTACAAAATAAAACGTTTTTCATGTTTGTGTTATCAATGATGTGTTAATGAAGGCGGCAACATTATTACGTTTAATTAGTTTTTATCTACAGTTGTATCGGTACATTTCGTCGCGTTTAATATTACAAATTCATTACGTTTCAAAATATGTATTTACTAATATTAATATGGTGTTGGCGACAGCAGTTTCATGTGTCATGTATTTATTTTATTCTAAAGTAAACATTTATTTATATTTGTGAATTAGCAAGTCATTGTAATTACCTAATAAGGGAATTTATAACCTACTTGAATTTAGTAGTTATTATGGCTTAGAAAATAAATAATGTGTTATAAAAAATTTGTTAAATTTTGCATTTTTGAGTTCTATACTCAAGTGGCAAAATGGCATCCCTTATAAGTCGTCATGTCTGCCTATCCATCTTCTTCAGCCACTTCATACTTGAAGAATACAAAACGAGCATACAGGCTGCCTGATGTTAAATGTTCCCTGCATCCAATGGACAGTCACATCAAACCCCAAACAGGAGTGACGCCTTATCGTACGTAAATGCGTCACTACTCCTGACTACTAAGATGGTCGCCTCGCTGTAAGTGTGTCCAGCATCAGTACCTCTCTAACCAAAACACAAAAGCTGCATCACTGCGGATTATGAGGGCGGCGGTGGTACCTCCCCGGACGAACAATAGTTCTACCACCTATTAAACTTCTATCTGTGAGTACGTTGTAAAGTTTTCAAAAGTGTGTGAAATCTACCAATCTGCAACTGTCCAGCGTGGTGGATTATGGCATAACCCTTCTCATTCTGAGAGGGGAACCGCGCTCAACAGCAGGACAATGGGTTGATGATGATGATGATAGTGATGGTATTGATGATAATAATTCGAAAAAGCAAAGCGATGTGCAAAGTTAACACAGTCACCGTACGTAATATGCATTTTTTTTCATGCGTTTACTCTGTGAAGTTTCAACCTTGGCCGCAAATATTAAAACATAATAAACCTTAACTAACTGAAACACCGCTGTAGAAAATATAACTACGCGATAAAAATTATTTGATGATGGTTAATATATGTAGCTAATCGTAAAACGTCGATAAAAATATGTAACGACGCGTTCTATTTTATTAAAACATTTAATTATTCGATTTGCTTAATTTAATAATTTTTCTATTTGGTTTAAGCGCTAACTGATTATTTTAGTTGATTATATTTTATGGAGCAGGTAACTCCAGATAAAGCAGGGATACGATAGTAGTTAAAATTCCGGTCATTTACACTGGGAGTCTGCGGTTCGTATCCCGCGCGCACCTGATTTTTCTAAGTTATATGCGTAGATAGAAATAAGTTATCATTTGCTTTAACGGTGAAGGAAAACATCGCGAGGAAACCTACACATCTGAGAGTGATCTATGAAGTTCTTGACGTGTGTGAATTCTACCAATCCACACTAAGCAAACGTGGTGGACTATGGCCTGACCCTTCTCATTCCGACAGGAGATCTGTGCCCAGTATTAGGACATTAATAGATTGATGATGAACTCCGAATGGGTTTGCAAGTACCACCGTCTTGGCTTAACAACTGACAGATGAGTTGTTTTTAGTGACAGTTGAGACATGATTCGCTTGTAAATCCATCAGCTCCTAATTGTGTAATCCATCGTGAATTACGAGGTAGCCCACGCCCACCATGGAGGAACTTAATCACGAGATATCGGATCGTATAAATATTCCATTCGGCGATCCGTCATATATATAATACGAGCCGCGTGACGTTCGCGGCGGACGTCCAGTTCGATTTCCGGATACATTGATGAATTTAGATTTTTGTTCTGGGTGAGAGTTTTTGTGTCATCATTAATAATACATTACTGTCCCATTGCTGGACACAGGTCTCTTCTCGGAATGAGAAGAGTCTACTATCGGGATGAGGAGACAACTGGGCTAGGTCCTCCACACATCTTCGAGAAATTTACAGAGAAATTTCAGATGTGTAGGTTTCTTCATGTTGTTTTACTTTGCCGCTAATGCAAGTGGTACCGTTAATGCAATTTCCAATACGCACTTAACTAAGGAAAATTAGAGGTGCGGGAACCGAATCCCGGATCTCCCGCCGAGAGGTCAGTATGTGACTGCTAAACTTTTTTTTTTTTATATGCAAAGAGTAGAAAACAAATATGCAGGGCACTTGATATTAAGTGGTCAGTGCAGCCCATGGGCACCCACATCGTACGACTATCTTAGTCTTCAGAATAGATGTGTTACTAATTTAAAGACTAAGATAGTCCCCTCGCTATAAATGTACCCGGCAACCACATCTCTCCTACCGAAACAAGAATTGTTTCACTGTGGTTATGAGGGCGGTGGCACCTCCCCGGTCGAACTATAGTTCTACCAACCGTAATAGTTAAAGTATAGTTTATAATACATATTTATTTCGTAACTAAATCGCTCCACACGTTCCCCACAAGACCGGCAGGGTCATGGCAGGTCGAATCAATTAATACTGTCACAGACCGTCAGCAAAAGAACTGACAATAGTTATCTATATCGAATATGTATAGGCACTTAAAGTCACAAATAAATTTAAAGGTGATAAAAAGAAGTAGAAAAAAAATCGATTTTAATTATCACTTGCTTTAACGGTGATGAAAAACATCGTGAGGGAACCTTCATACCTGAGAGGTCCCTGTAAATTCTACGAATCCGCATTTGGCCAGCGTGGTGGTTTTTGGCCTGTCTTTTGAAGAGGAAAACTGTGCCACCAGTAGGACATTAATGGGTTGACGATGAAGGTGGTAGAACTTTTCGTGGTTCAACTCTGGAGTCTCCACCACATCTACTTCTGCTTTTAGTTGCTGTGTTAAACGCTGCTGTGCTCTGGTTTGAGTGTGATAATATAGAGACACTTATACGAAACGTCCCGACTTAGTTCGCATGGGTAAGAACGCATCTGTGGGCGGCCTAAGGTAGGATGTTATTTGGAGTTGATCATTGATGACCATGAGCAGCAACCACTACTTACCATCAGCTAGCTTGCAATCTATTATGCTACCTTTATACGGTTAAAAAACCTACGCTTTTATACGAATATTTAATATTACGAAAGTAGAATAACTACGTCTGTTTGTTACCGTGGTTTAGCTAATGCGCTGAACCGGTCGTTGTGAATTGCAAAGAGATAACTTGGATCCTGAGGAAGGATACAGGTCCAGAAAACACGCAGATATGCATTAAGTAGTGTTAACAACAGTTATTAAGGGTTGATGGTTGACATTTAGATGTCAAGCGATAGGAACGTGTCTTAACAAATATTGAGGATGGTTCTCTATTATCACCTGGGGTCGGCGTCCCCCGACAGTCAGGATGACGTCAACTAAGACGGACGAAAGGATAGAAGTACACCGCAACCACCCACTAAACAGTGGGGACGGCATTAGGGCTCTATGATTGTGTATTTGATTATAATATTTTCATTAATATTGTGATGTAATGCGCCATTATATTAGACGCCAGGAGATGTTCATCTCCTGATAACAAGCCCGGGTAAAGAGGGTACGCTCAAGACTCGCATCCAACCCTCCTCTGTGGTACAATTAGTGTCATAGGGTATGAGAGGCTGGTAGGACCAGAAGTCCCACTTTCGTTCGTTCGTTCTATTATCATGTTTGGTATTGTGACGGCCTTCTACTTTGTTAGTATAAAAGGAGAAGACCGTATTTTTATTGTCTTACTAAATGTCTCCAGCGTCCGCTTGAAGTTAACAGCAGCTAATTGTATTAGTATGGAAATATGTTATATTTAATGACACCAATAAAGAAGATATTTATGAGTTGATTAAACGTGATACAAAAGTAGTTGGAAGTGTGTAGTTGGAAGTGCATGTAATAAATAAAATAACACTTCCCACACTCATTGCAACCACTAGGGTGCCGTTTGTCGTGGGTGTTACGGATAGATGAAGATGTGTACACAAACATACAAACTCAGAACAGAAATCACAGATGGTCATTTAGATATAAATAAATGACAGCAAGTGGTCGTCTTTTTGTGGCACCAAGGAGCCTCCAGTCTGGACTACGGGCCTCAAGGATTCAGATGTTCGACTAAGTAGGAACCCGGAATATTCAGCGTGTCTGACCGGTATAGAGACGGCTCTCCGGCGCAGCGGTCTCCATGCCGGGTAAACACGCTGAAATAATAATAAATTTTAATAGTTTCTAGAACTATAGTTTATCCAGGGAAGTACCACCGCCACCCTCAATCCACCGTGAAACAGTTTGTGTTTCGGTAAGAGAAGTGCGGTTTCCGGGGACACATACAGCGATACGACCATCTTTGTCTCCAAGAGTATTGCAACTACGTATGACCTCAGATTAAACTCCAGTTTTGTTTGATATTAGATGTGGGTGTTATAGGCTGCAGTGACCACTTAACATCAGGTGGCCTGAAAACCGTCATACATATAAATAATAATCAGTCTATAGTGAAATTGCTACTATTACGTAGGCTGATAATAACTTTCGTGATAGGTATAGAAATATAAAAATATACTTTTTTCCGTCTGTACGGACATTAAAAAAAATTGATGGACCAACACAGCAACAGACAAACTTTCAGAGTTGGTAGAATTATAGCTCGATCGGGGTAGCGCTGCCGCCTTCACAGTCCGCCGCGTAGAAACTCTTGTTTCGGTTGTAGAGGTTCGGTTGCCGGGTACTCTTATAGCGAGGAGACCATCTTAGTTCTCAGAAGCAGTGATGCACCTACGTACGACATTTGATTAGACTTCAGTCCTGTTTGAGGTGAGATGTCGGTGTCCAGTGATCACTTAACATCAGGTGGTCTGTACGCCCCTTTGCTACTCTTCTAAGATTGAAGAAAAAGATTTACATACTCTATTAGTGTCTATGAAGGCTTTATCCTAACTTTTTTTTTCCATTTTTGTCCCACTGCTGAACATGTGTTTATGTTTAGAGCAGAGCTATAAGACTTTAGAGCACAACTGTTTTATTACTAACGAGTTTTAGGTTTTATGTCGAAATGTCGAAGGATTGTTCCCTAACCGAACTAACTTAACCTATCTGAAACCGGGTACTTACATCCCGCCGATCTCTCGGGATTGTTCCCTAATTGAACCACTGAAACCAGGTACTGTTATCCCGATAATGTCGAGGGAGTGTTTCCTGGAAGGTGTATGAAGTCTCCCAATCCACAATAGGCCTCCGTGGTGGACTATGGCCTAAACTATTATTCTGAGAGGAGACCTGTATGCTGGGTAGCATTGGGACAGGAATGGGTTGATGATGATCGAATACACATATTTTTGTTTTGTCACGATCCTAAAGGTTATCTGTAAGGAATCGCTATTTAGCGATAAGATCGACGTTTGTTCATATTTTATTACTTCTTAAACTCCGACCATCAATTCCAATACCTTCATGTACTGTCAAAGGTTTTAAAGAAATAACACAAAGAATATACCACTTAATCATCAACGACCCATTAATGTCCCACTGCTGGGCATAGGTCTCCTCTCAGAATGAGAAGGGTCAGGCCGTAGTCTACCACGCGGGTCAAGTGCGGATTGTAAGACTTCACACACCTTCGAGAACTTTGCAAAGAACTCTCAGATGTGTAGGTCCTCACGATGTTTTCCTTCACCGTTGAAGCAAGTGACAATTAATTTCTAATACGCGCATAACTTCGAAAATTAGAGGTGCGTGCGGGTTCGAACCCCGGCCACTCAGCTTAAGAGGCCGGAATCTTAGCCACTAGGCTATCACTGCTTGCACCACTTAATACTTAAGATTAATTAGAAATATGTACTTAATACACTTATCTATCTAAAGTACAGGAATACCAAATGAAAGTAAAGCCAATTATTAAGGAAATAATGTTATTTAAAAACCTATAAACTATAACTATAAAATCGTAAGTTATTAGTGACGCATAGTGTATTCGATCTAATTACAACAATCATAAAAATAATGTATGTAATAGCTTATATATACCTTGCAAACGCGTGATTTAGATAGGTGGTAGAACTGTAGTTCCTCTTGGGAAGTACCACCGCCGCCCTCACAATCCGCCGTGATGCAATTTTTGTGTTTCGGTCGAAATGTGGCTGCGGGACACACTTACAGCGAGGCGACCATCTTAGTCCTCAAGAGTTGTAACGCATCTACGTACGACCTCAGATAGAACTGCAGTTTTCTTTGAGTTTAGACATGAGCGTCCATGGTTGCAGTGACCACTTGACACCAAGTCGGCATTCTCGTTTGCTACTCTTCAAACGCGAAAAAAAAATTGCTTGCATTTTACAAATATCTGTAAAACGCAGACAAAGCCGCGCGTCCAGCGTAGTGCAGCACACACCATAAACCTACTGAAGCATAGAACATTAACATAACACATGTAACATATCACACTACTGCGCTTCGGTACATTGTAAACAAGCATGACTGAATTTCATCAAATTAAACATCTCTTAGCGAACCTAGTAGAGTTAATTAAATACGTAGATACACAAACACTTACCATAAATGCTGGTGACGGCCAGAACGCCGGTCAAAATCCAAAAAGTGTACATGATTGCCACTGAAACATCAGTCCGCTCGACACGCGCTCGAATCACGCGCAGCCCGCGCCGCCGGTCGTTCAGTACTGCACACACGGACGGACAATGTTATGAGTTCACTAGTCACGGAACGAGCTGTAAGATATAGAACGCGTCGTGCGGAATACGTTATGGTTACGCCGTATCGGCTCCCTTTTCAGTTTGATATTGATTTCAAACAAAGTAAAAAAATCATGTTTCAAAACGCGATATTTAAAAGAAAACAGTAAGTATCTTGTATAATTAAAATCAACATAATTAATGGTCATGAAATAGTGATGTATCTACGTATGGCCTCAGGTGGGACTTCAGTCCTGTTTGAGGTTACGCGTGGGTGCCCAAATGCTGCAGTGACCACTTAACATCAGGGGGCCCGTACGCTGTTTGCTACTCATCAAACAAAAGAAATCCTCATCATTATCAACCCGTTACTGTCGTACTACTGCTGCTCATCTGAGTGAGAAGGGTTAAGCCAAACTCCACCACTCTGGTCAAGTGCGTATTGATTGGCTTCACGTAAACTTTACAAGGAACTTTCGTTGAAATTGCACAAGAAATAGTTTTTAGGTGCATTCCTGTAATTCCTGTTTCGTTTCAAAACGGAACATCATCAGGATAAGTCCCATTGCTGTCCCACTACTGGGCTTTTTTTATTATAACGCAATGATGATCGCCTTAGTCGATACGCTTGCAAGGTACTATGTTTTTTTCCGTATCGACGGGAAGATCTGAATTGAGTTATGTCCGACTTTTATTCAATAAAACCCCTAAAGCACTTACACGGCGCTTTTTATGAGATAAATAGCAAAACACTGTACAATCCACTTGATACCAAGTGGTCAGTACAGCCCATGGCCACTTCACTGAACATCCACGAACAGTTACAGGGAATCTGAAACAGGGCTGAAGTCTTATCTGAGGTCACGTAGGTGTTACTACTCTATGACGGAGACGGTAAAGTCGTCACAGAAGTTGGTAGTGGTATGTATGGTGGTGTATATTTTTTCTGCTTGTGCATATGTCCTGTGGGAGGGAGGGCGGTGCACACTGCACGTCTTAGGAAAATATCATCATACATATTGGTCGCGAAGTAGTTTTGTCCTAACTTTACAACACATGGTCGCACCATCATGGTCTTTCAGGTACAGTTGTGAGGAACATCAAATTTTTCCTTTTTTTCCTTTATGAAACACGATTGGTCTTATATGCTAGTTGTGTGTCAACATATAGGAGACATTTTTGACATTCTGACATATACCCGGGGCGTGATGTTTCGCTTGTGCGGTATCAAATCGCTGCACAGCGGAACATTCAGACGACCCCAATGTGAAGCAC
>DWKL01001406.1:0-14733 GCA_018249415.1 Phareas burnsi | reverse complement strand
CCAACACACTTGACAAGTCACAAGTAATTGTTGTCTTTCCGTTGGAGAAGTGTGGTAGTCGGGCACACTTTTAAGCGAGGCAACCATTTTAGAGGATTAAAATGGAGTAATGACGTATCTACGTACAACCTCAGATAGGGCTTCAGTCCTATTTGAGGTTAAATGAGGGTGTCCATGGGCTGCAGTGACCACTTATCATCAGGAGCTCTGCATGCTCGTTTGCTACTCTTCAAACATAAAAATAGTCGCAGGAAGGATTTCTATGAGTTTTAATAGAGGTTGATCACAATTCGTTGCTACACCTGAGGATTAAGTGGTCCGCCTCTATATGTCCTTTTTTATCGTGGAGAAATCCTACATTAAATTCCTCCGTCGCAGGGGTAACGTCTGCGGTATACTCTTGGCTGTGCCGGGTTCTCACCGCCTAAAACCTCATGGTGTTCCATTTATTTTATAGGGACCACTGATACGCTTCGGCATTCTTCCGTAATCCCCATTCTAATATATACAAAACTTTGATAAATCAGAGGTGCATGCGGGATTCGAATCCCGGACCCTCAGCGTGCGAAGCCGGAATCTTACCACTAGGCTGTCACTCGTGATGGTAGGTAGCCTGTTGACGTTAAAAAGACTGCAAAGAATATTTTTTGTCTTAAACTAGCAATAAGGCACACGGGCCACATGGTAGTCACCGTCGTCGATGGACATTTGCAACACGAGAGGAGTCGCCAATGCATCGCCGGCTTTCTTTGCTTCATCTGCTTTGAATAAAAATATTATGATTGTGATTTTGACTACACTGTCATCCTAACGTCATTCAGTCGTTGCCAAACGAGAGATGTTCACATCATCTCTACAATGTGCCTGATTTGTGTTGCCATTTATAGAATCCGTGTGCTTAGTATCACGATATACGTGTCATTTGGTGTGGTCCAAGTGATAGACTTTTTGCGGTGATTTTTTTAACGATACATAGCGGAATTTGTGACTTGTGTTGTAGATTTCGAGCCGATTAAAAGAACTGTTAAACTACTAATGAATTTTTTTGTTTTGGCTTTTCAAACAATTTTTTTGGTTACATTTTTTTTACATTACATTTACTTACCATAACATAAAATTACATCGATCAACTTATGTAATTAAATTGTCGATATTTTTAGACGCGATTTTTATGTCTTTATTTTAAATACACATGAAATATTTGTGTTGACAATGTTTGGAAGATGTTAAGGAAGCTTCTTTACAGATGAATTTTATTGTTGAGGAAATTTAAACAAGTGCTTAAAATTCGTGGACTAGTAGGTGCCATGGACACAATCATAATATATCACCCAAATTCAAAATTGATATCTGTCATTCGATATGTGCTTGGCTGAGGACAGAACCCGGAACCCTGTACGTAGCAGGCCGGTATGGTGGCTGCTGTGTTACAAGAGTATCAAAATTGTATAAAAAACTATATATTCTGTTACGGTCATCTCAAGAATTGTACCACTAAAGTATATTTTACAATAGATTGACAAGTTCCCAGCCTGTGTGAATTAATGATCTGCATTATTTCTTGTATACAGTTGTTATTTTTTTGTTGTAATTTATTTTACTTTTTGGATTTGAGATTACGAAACTTTATGAAAAAGTTCATAGTAAAAATAATATCCCTTTAATATATCCCTTGCAATATCTATATCCTCATCTACAAACTTCGATCAAATCAAAAAAAAAAAAAAAAACTTGTGACTATAAATCATGACAAATTGTTTCAATTTTGTATTTTAATCATTTTATCATCATCTCTAATTTATGACATTGAATTGATAATAATCACATATGTGTGGGCTTTTAATCAGTAATTTCTAATCTATTTATTAATTTACTTCCGCAAAACTTTCTTGCGACACAATCGAAGTTGTTTAAAAAACAACACTCTGTATAACTCATAGAGCCATATACAGCTCGTCACGTCGTTGCCAGAAACTGTAGCGTGCCTTCGATTTTTTTGTTGTCGTTACACGATGTTCTCCGCTCCGCGGTAATCATATTCTGTCCTTAATAACTGTCTCTTTTTGGCACGACACGATTTGTACATGCAATTCTAAATTATCTGCGACATTAGTCGGATGTTTTTCTAATACGACATGCCTTTTAAAACGATCGGTACATAAGTAGTTTAGTTAACAACCTCAAGAACTTGGTATACCTAATGATTTGATGTTTTATCGTGTTCCGATATCTTCTGTACGGTACTTCGTTTTGACTTTGTCAATATGTTGCGAACGCTTTGCTAAAAAGAATACTTTGTCGATTTTACTTAGTTCTTTTAAACTTCTATTTCACTCGTTCTCTCACTTTCGTTTTTTTTTATTTGTTTTGTGACGACCCGCATGGCGGAGCGGTTACCATTCCGGTCTGACACAGTGGTTTCCGGGTGCGATTCCCGCCCAGAGAGACATCTAAATGATGAATTTAAATTTCTGGGTCTGGGTGTTTGTGTAGTCGTCTTTGTATGTGTTCATGGCCCCACGACTTAGGGTCACTCAAACCGTAGGGCTGGGAGTGTAGAAAGCGTTTGTTTATTTATTTTTAATTTTTTTATCCGTTTCTTTGCTATCCGTTTGTATGCTATGCTGTAGATTAATCCTAAATTGTTGTTTTGATTATAAATATGAATAAATGCATAATAATGTTTTTCTAATAGAAGCAGTACAAGCATAGTGATAAGTGGTCATTGACGCTCATGAAAATCTTTCATTAACCCCTAATAGAATCGGCATCCGTCTTCGTTGCCATGAGGTCTAAGTTGGTCTTACATCGGATGTTAATCGGGTATCGGACTTTTTTTTATGTGAGGAATGTGACATAACGAACGTGCAGGTCACCTAATATTAAGTGGTTACTGCAAATCATAGCACCTATGATTAACCTCTAAACAAGACTATTAGTTCGTATGTAGATAATATAGAGCAGAAATAGATATGGTTGATTCCGCCGCAGGATCGCCGCCCTCTCGCAGTCGAACCACTAAGTGTTTTCATATTTTCGTTTAAGACGCTGCTACTTTTACTATTTTTTATGAAGTACAGGCAACTAAACTCAACGTAACCGGTGGAATTTCCACCGCAATGTCTGCTTCTCTCGGTATATTAGATTTGATTTAATAAAGATATAAATCATAGGCGTAATTATCATCGAATGGCGACCGGCCTCGGCCGCGTTCTGTAACCGATACCGATTGATTGACGTCCTACGCGTACTGGATAATGTTGATATTTGTACAATGAATCAATAAATACTGTCGTATGAGGATAAAACACGATTTTATTGCTGGCATTAATAAAGTTACACGTTTAGTTAGCTTTAAAAACATCGGGCCGAGAA
Organism: Phareas burnsi; assembly: GCA_018249415.1. NCBI lineage: Eukaryota > Metazoa > Arthropoda > Insecta > Lepidoptera > Hesperiidae > Phareas > Phareas burnsi. The sequence continues at coordinate 11,358 of DWKL01001406.1, read as the reverse complement.
TACTCCCTTGGCGTACACCATTTTTCATTAATAGCTTTATGATTCATATTTCATGGGAAACTGCTATCATTTGTATTCAGATTTTGCAGCTATTCAGTAAGTTTTAATGTTTATATTAATATAACCTAGGTTTATAAGAAGCTGTATAAAAAAGATAAGCCCGTTAAGTTGCTCGCTAAATATTCTCAATTGAGGTCGTATTTCGACCTGAGTAGTAGATTAAAAAAATGTAACCAACGATTTGTAAGTTAAAATATTTCTTTTCATATAATTAAAACAAGGACTTCATGGTTAAGTTTGTATTCGTAAAATTAATTTCCAATGATTGATAAGAAAAAATGCAGCCAAGTGCGTGTCGAAACGCGTACAGTATAGGGTACCGTAGTAGGGAACGTTCAGTTTGTAATTAATAATAAAGCACGCCCACAAAACAAACAGATCAATATCGCTGTACCGACAAATCTCAAATTATGTTGAAATTGTGGCCACCACCCTTATGTCCATCCCGTGTTGGATATTTTCAAACCGCCCACAAAGCATCCGATCAGCTGTAACGCCAATCCAATAAATAAATGGTAATTATAAATGTACATAATTGTATAATCAATAATTTAATTTGTATTTTATAGTATTATAATAGATCAGTTATAGCCTAGTGGTAAGATTCCGGCCTCTCAGGATGCGGGAGGTCTGGGGTTCAAATCCCACCCGTATCCCTGATTTGTCGAAATTTGTGATATTAGTATTTCTCAAAGATAACAAACCAAAGTTATTTCTGTGATCGTTAAATCCAAAATAACGTATGTAAATAAAAACTACACATATCTTATTCATTAAGCAATTTTTGTCAAACATTCTTTTTAATTTTAATTTTTAAATTTTTTGACTAAATAAAACGTAGTTTAAAGTTGGTGGAGAGGGAGGGGGACTTATCATTAGAAGCGCATATGTCTCCAACTATTGACTTAAATAAAAAAGTTAATTAGGAACTTTCCTATCATTCTAACCACATGTCTATATGGACTGATTTTTTTTTCATTCCTCCTTCCTTTTGTTACATGTATAGAGAGGCGCTTGTAACTTTTTTCGAAATTAATTACATCATTGCATTGCATAGCGTAGCATAAATCTTGCCTTTTTCGAATTTCATTTATGTGGCGCCTATAAGTCGGGATACTTAGAAGCGATGCGACCATCTTAGTCCTCAGGAGTACTGACGCATCTACGTACGACCTCAGATAGGACATCAGCACTGTTTGAGGTTAGATGTGTCTCCATGAGCTGCAGTTACCACTTAAGATCAGGTGGTACGCACGCTGGTTTGCACTTTTTTATGTTGGAAGAATATTCCAACGTAATAAAGCTCTTCCAATAGAATGACTGACACACGGACAAACAAACAGATGATATTGTAAGAATTCTGCTATTGCCATCTGTCAAGGGAACCCTAAAAATAAATCAAAATGGGTCAGTTAACCCTACAACTGACTCAGCACGACGTGTGATGGGTGACCTGCCGATATGCGATGCGTAGTAACCTTAGGGTTATCGCCCGTCTGTTACACATGTTTAATTAATTTAATTAACTATATATAATTTAATATACAAAACATCATAGTAAACTACGCAGATAAGAGAATCGAGTGCGCGTAAACGAAATTGTTGAAATAAATAACGATTTCTACGTACGTTTTAATAGGTGGTAGAACTACAGTTCGTCCGGGGAGATACCATAGCCGCCTTTACGACCCGTAGTGGAACAATACTCGTATTTCGGTGTGAGAGGGGTGGTTGTTGGGTAGGCTAATAACGTTACAATCCTCAGGAGCAGTAAAGCATCTACGTACGACCTCAGGTAGTATTTCAGTTCTGTTTGAGGTTAGATGTGGGTGTCCAAGGGCTACAGTGATCACATCCTACAACATCAGGTCCCCTGTTGATGAGTGGTCGCTACCGCTGATGTTCAATCACAGTAATCAGTCGAAACCAGGATTGAAGAATTATCAGCGGTCGATCACGGTTATGTTGGTACTCCTGAGTACTAAGTGGAAATACCTCGTGTTAGTATACGCCTCGTATGCTGCGCCTTGTAATCCGAAATATATTAGTTTAACGCTACGAGGACGACGAAATGTCCTCGAGTGGAGACCACGCCTAGGCAAAAGAAATATAGGGCGCCCCCGACCTGTTGGACTGACAACCTGAAGAGGATAGCGGGCAAGCGCTGGATGCCGAGGGCACAAGACTGATCTGAGTGCCGTCAGTTAAAGCAAACATCAGAATCATCATCAACCCATTCCTGTCCCACTGTTTAGCACTTTCAAGGACTCTCAGGTGTGTAGGTTTCATCACCACTATTCTTCTTCACCATTAAAGTAATTAATAATTATTTCTAACATGCACATAACTTCCAAAAAACAAAGATGCGTGCGGGATTCGAACCCCGGACTCACAGCGTGAGAGGTTGAAATCTTACCACTCGGCTATCACCTCTCGTTAAAACAGGCGTTCATTTCTAATTAATAGGTATTATACTTTTATATACAATTCCTTTTATGTTCTAAAGCGTTATAGAGAAAAATCGCGTCAATATCATATTTGTTCAGGTGCACTCGCCACTTTTATTGCGTTGACCAATGGCGTGGCGACATTTTAATTACGATTATTAATATTTAATTTTTTGTTTTCTTTTTTGGTTCTGTAAGTATATGAATGAACGAAACGAAGTAAAATTGTCTGCAACAATGGAAAAGTAATGGGTTTATGACGATAATTCATTTTAAATGATTTATCCGCCCAAGTCCACTGTTGGGCATAGTTCTTTATTAATCTGGGGCCACTCCACCCGGTCCCGTGCCTTTTGAATCCATCGGTTTCCCGTCGGCTTCAAGTCATCTGTCCACCTTGTTGGAGGGCGACTTGTACTTCTCTTGGTCAGACGTGGTCGCCACTCGAGAACTTTTCTTCCCAACGGTTATAGGTTTTCCGAGCGATGATGATGATGACGGCAAGCCCAATTATCACTTCAGCCTCTTGAGCTATATCGGTAAGCTTAGTTCATCTATGGACTTCACCATTACTTATTCTGTCACGTAGCGAAATAGCAAACATAACTCTCCATACCAAGTTAAGTGGCTCTGAGCTTCTGGATAAAGCCTACAGTGAAAGACCACGTCTCGGCTCCGTAGGCTTGCATATGAAAATGTTTTATCACTTGTTTGTATTAAAAAATATTGTTTTATCGAATGGGAACGTAATTTGATCTATATTCGAGATCGTATTGCCGTATTAATGTTTACAATGTCAAATTAACGATTTAATTATCATTGGGGCTTATCTGTGGCGCTGGACGATTATTAATATGATTTATTTTATATATTTATGAATCTTTGTGACATGTATATTAATTTAAAAAGTGAAATTGTTCAGTTAAGATGAATAGCGATAATTTTGAATCGATATAATGTTCAAATAGAATAGAAAGTTTTGATGTCGATTATGGTCCTGAGTCACCATCATCATCATCGATCCACTGCTCTCAAGATGAGAAGGGTTACCCAATAGTCCATCAAGTTAGCTAAGTGCGGATTGGTAGACTTTACACACGTTTGAGAACTTTACGGACAAATTTAAAATATGCAGGTTTTCTCACGATATTTGTATTGTGTATTCTTATTTAGTTGTTTGTTTCAACAGTGAAGGACTGTTGAAACAAACAACTAAATAAGAATACACACATAACTTCTAAAAACCAAAGGTGCGTCGGTGGTTGGAATCTGGAATAGAACGCCGAGCCCCTGGCCCGAGAGGCCATGATCTTACCACTAGGATATCACTGCTTGTTCAAATTTCCCAATATATAGTCTCATGTCCGTATTTGTAAATAAATAATTGTATGTTGCTTTGTACTTGATAAAATCATCACTGTCACTTGATAAAGTTGACATTGATTCGATTCTATTGATCGCTTGGGTGGAGATTCTAACTTTTGACAGCGCTAACTTCGAGCGATTATTGAACCATAAAATAAAAGTGGTTCCTTAAGTAGTGATTTTCACTTACTTTACTTCTTTATAAATACGAGTGTAGTTTATAGTATATTTAGAACAGTATAATTCATATTATATTTAGAACACATTCTGAACATGCAAGAAGCTAATTAAATTACAATTACTGACATTTAGAAAGACAGATGCTTGCGTAATTTTTACCGTCACACATCCCAATCTCCATATCCCGATATGTACGAGACGTACTATATAGAACCTTAATTCGATCATAAAATCGCAATAATCAATCTTATTCAATCCATATAAGGTATAATATCGTCCGTATCATCGTTCCAACCCTTAAATGGAGTCTGACGATTAATTCAACTTTTTTCCATCGCATAATTTCAAATGTTGATTATCACAGCGGGCAATTTGACCATATTTGTTTTGTTTATAATAAATTAAAGCGAGACGTAGACCATTTTATGTTGGTGTATGGTCTCGTAGATTTTTAAGTTTAACATGACAGCACAGCGGGGAGATGCCTTTAATGTCCTTTAAAACGTTAAGTAATGTACCACCCGACGGTAAATGGATATTTGCTGAGGTGATGTCCGCTTGAAGCATATATAGTACTAATTGCAAACGCGTAACGTTTTTCCATAGAGAATATTTTTATTCTGACGCTTGTCAGCTCGTGAAGTTTCGTAAAAATTAACAACTACTTGAAAATTGATCTTCTCTATGGTCAATAGAGATGTATCTCTTTTGGCCACTTTTTTGTGTATATATTTTTTGTGTGCAAATAAAGTATAATTAAGTTTCATTAAAATTTTAAATTAATTTTATTCATTCCATTTAAATATATTAAGAAAACATTTTTATCTCACATAAATGTGTTTTATTAAAACTATTTAACAAGCTGAGTGGCTAGCTATCACTTAGCAGACGATAGAATTATACTTCGTCCGGGGAAGTAACACCGCCGCCCTTACAATCCGCCGTGTAAGTGTTTTTGTGTTTCGGCTGGAGTGCGGGTTGCGGCACACTTACAGCGTAGCGATCATTGCAGCTTATTTTTCAGGAGTAGTGACACATCTACGTACGACTTCAGATAGAGACTTCAGTTTTGTTTGAGGTTATATGTGGGTGAACATGGGCTGCTGTGACGACTTAACACCAGGTGGCTCGCGCGCTCGTTTGGTACTCTTCAAATATATATAAAAAAAGAATATTCTCAAAACGATTACATACTGGATTTATTTTAAAATTATAGACAGATAGTACGATTTTATTCTTTTATATACAATCTGGAGGTGAATAACATCACCTACTTCACAACTAAGGTGAACGATCTGCCGAATGATAACAGTACTGTCTCTATCCACTCGGGTCCAAATAACCCCATATTTGCTTAGGAGCGCAAACAGTAGGTCAAATTCGGGAACGGGGTGACCGCTGAGCGTTGTTTGAGGACAAACACTGTGCGCTTTTTTAGGGTTAAGCTTTGTTTACCGCCGAAACTGTTTAATTAAGAAACTGGATTTTTATTGGTCGTGGAGTGGGGGTGAGATGGAATATTTCGGTTATACTTCATTTGTATTAGCATTTTGTATGAGTCATGAGATTGAGTGATCTATATTTATATACATATCTTAAATTATTTACAGCTATATCTTTGTTTGTCTGATTGAACGTGTTAATCTGTGGATCTATCTAGTCGATCAAAAAAATATTTTTGTATTTGATAAGCTATTCATTGGGGATCGTTTTAGACTATGTCACATGGCGCTGCGATCCTTACGAACGGAGCAATTATCATGCAAAGTGTACCGAACAAAGTATTGAAAACAATTACGAAGACGCGGATACGAGCGGCCGGTGTGAAGACCCACGCTTATTTACGCAAAGTCGCGAGCATTGGATAGTGACTAAATAGGGATAGAGCTTTTAGAGTAAATTGTTTGGTTTTTTTTTTTGATATACAATAATAAATAAACAATAAAATAAAAAAAACTTTTTTGTATTTTTAAATCATGGAAGTAACACGAGCGTGAGTCCACCTGATGATAAGTGGTCACTGCTGCCTATGGATATATATTGGCGAACGTTTCTCAACCAATTTTAGACTTAAATTATTTTTTTATAGAACGTATCGTTTCGGAAGAAATTCAAGGATTTTTTTTTCTACAATCGAAAAAAATTGTACCACAATCAACTACTAACGTTTTCCTTTAAGAAACTTTAAGTTTCTTTCAAAAAATTTGCTTTTTTTTTGGGTTTACTACAAACGAAATAATCTTTACTAATATCAACTACTTATCGATATCTATCAAACAAATCTAAAAAAGAACAATTTTTCCAAAGTCGGGTGCTAAGTTCACACAGCCTCACACTGAGTATCCACGGTTCAAACGCACCTGTACTAACTTCGAAATTATGTGCGTATTAGATATTAATTATCACTCGCTTTAATGGTGAAGGCAAACATCGTAAGGAAACCTACACATTTGAGAGTTCTTTGTAAAGTTATATATTTCTTTAGTTTAGCAGCCTATTATATTATATTAAAAATACTATGATCTATCTCGAAGCCGGCGAGTCCGCAGTTCTTATTATGTCCAAAGGATCCCCAAATGTAATAAAAAATTACATGTTCCGACTATATTAATTCACGCTCATTCGCTGATTACACGCGTCTATGGATAAATCCCCTTCGATTGCTGTTTCGCTCGCTCTCACACAATTTTAATACAAGTGAATGAGACAGACATAGCAAATAACATGCGAATGAGTTGGTGTTACGAATATTGTCTACCGTGAACCGGAGTGATTTTGGAGGGTTTCGTTTGTCGTATTCATAGTATAGTCCCCTAATTGTGTTAAATGTTATAAAAAACGAAGTAAAATGCATTCTACACTTAGTCTAATGTGATTGTGTTTGCGGTGTATATAAAGATGTGTACACAAATAGTCAGACCCCGAACTGAAAACGAAATTCGTAGCTTGAACGTCTTTATTTATCAAGTGTTATAGTTTGACCGATAGAAGTATAATTCGCCGCGAAGCAATTCCCGTGTTTCGGTCGAAGAGGTATGATTGTCAGGCAAAGCTAGAAGCGAGGCGACCATCTTAGTCCTCGGGTGTAGTAACGCATCTGCTTACGACCTTAGATCAGACTTCGATCCTGTTTGAAGATAAATGTGGATGTCCATGGGATGCAGTGATCACTTACCATCAGGTGGTCTATACAGTCGCCGGCTACATTTCTATCTGAATCTGTTTTACCAGAGATGGGTCCGAACCTTGGACGGTATCGTGGACAGCTTTTGTAAGTTTTGTAAAAAGATGAAATATTAATTGATACTTGCTTTAACGATGACGGCAAAATCATAAGCAAACCATCTGAGAGTTCTTTGTAAAGATCTCGAAGGTTTGTGAAGTCTACTAATCCGCACTTGGCCAACGTGGTGGACCATGGCCTTACTCTTCGCAATCCCAGTATCGGGATTAAGGGGTTGATGGTGGTGATGTTGCTGATTAGTATCTTATGCTCCAACATATACAATCTATCTATGCGGACAATAAATCATAAATCAATTTGAATGATACATTTTTTTTTAAAGTCTTTGTCCTTGGCCTTTTGATGTTAATTACTGCACATAGGCCTCTCCTAATTTGAGTTCCTCCCAGCAGTCCTGTGTCCTTTGAATCCACTAATTATCTACCAGTTTTTTAGCTCATCGGTCTGTTAGTGCGGGGACATTTAAACTTTTTTTGGCGAAATATAGATAAAAAATCAGTATTTGGTATAGCCTTAACAAACTTGTCCGTAGCTGGTCACTACCCACTTATAGCTTGGAGTGCCAAAGCGGTCGAATCATAACTATAAGTTTACCCCATAACAGTTAATTCCCGCGAATGATTAATATGACAGAATTTAATGGTATACCGCTCGCGCATTCCACCCTTCGCCGGTCCACGGGGTGCGAAGGCCATATTCGTTGTATGGTGTTATGAGGGGAACGAATTTTATATTAAAATCACCAAACGTTGCTATTTTTAGGGTTCTGAATCTCAAAAGGAAAGGACCCTTATAGGACCACTTCGTTGTCCGTCTGTATGTCAAGACTCTCCCAGGAACGTGTGGAGGTATCAAGTTGACCTAAATATTAAATACTAGGTTTGTGATCCCTTGGAGCTGTAAAAAAATCAAACTTCTAAGTCAACGCAATCAAAAGATACGGCCATTTATGCCGTATGTTTTGACACTCGTACTAGACCCAGAATCGTGAATGTTGGCAAGAAGCAATGTTTTATACCATAAATAAAGGGAAATATTCGAAAATCGTAAATTAACTCCCTAACCAGTCTGTACGGAACCCTCGGAGTTCCGACTCGCACTTGGCCGGTATTTTTGAGACTAGACTGGATAGCGTCGTGAGTTCGTGTTTATTCATATCGTAAAAACGATTTTCTGCAAGCCCATTGCAGGCAAATACATCATTGATGTATTCTTAGTGTTTTTATTAATTCGTATATACTTGTGTACTATACTATACTACACTATACTATAATATACTATACTATATGTCTTGTATACTTGTATTGAAAAATTCATAGAGTTTTTAATAATAGCATTAAATATAAGTTGTATTGGCATGCCTGAGCAGAACTCGTGCATGTGCTATATATAGTTAATGTAACACCTATTTTAAAAGTTGCTACAACCCGTTTTACGTCCCACCGCTGCTCACGAGTCTTTCCCCACAACTGGGGAGAGGCCTGGAATATATTTCACCACTCTGCCCTAATGCGGATTGGTGGAGATACGGCTTAGCAGACAACCCATGTCATTATATATTTTCAAACCGTCCACAAGGCTTTCGACAAGGTTTAACGTCTGACGTTATAGCAGCCGCGTAGCGCTGCTGCGTTCTGGTTTGAGGGGTGTGAAAATCCGACACGAACCGTCCCAACTTAGTCCCCACGGGTAACAACCCATGTGACGACTTTAATTAGGACTTGTGTTATACTCAGAGTTACACATATCCACTGGTGGCAGGGACCACTTATTTACCAGGTGGAGTGCACGCTCGTTTGCAGTTTCTATCCAACAAAAAAGATATATATATCAACAAGATGACGCTGTCAGCAATATGTCAACAATGCACCATATTTCCCACAAACGTGTGGATTCAACAAAAGTGTTCGATGTGACGAATCACTTGAAAGGGCACGTGGCGCGTGGGTTTACAGTAACGGACCAAAATGCCCCCTTGTACAACCGTATTTGTTTGTTTTTAAATGTTTTGTATATTCACCATCAACCTTTTACAGTTCTCAATTTTTACTATATCTGGGGCCGATCCGTTATCGGTGGCCGACTTGCAACAGAATTTCAATTCTATTTGAGGTTGTTTTTAGATGTCCGGCAGTGACCACTTACTGTCACATGGAGTGCACGCTCGTTTGGTAGTTTTGAGCCAAAAAAAAAACAATCACCCCACACTCTTGCCGCATTTAACCAGACAGGCTGTGAATTTCCGCCACACTTATTTCGTGGCCTCTTCAACTATACCAAAAAGCCGACGAAAAAACAAACATGGTGAGAACACGTGTCGGACACGCGCCACGTCGAGCACTACGGACCATCAGGGGTGGGCAATTATTGCTTTTAATGCTGGCAAATTAACATTTGTCAGTTTGAGCAATAAGTGGGAGGGGAAAATTGGATTAACCGTGTTCGGCCAAGTTGAACAACTGGTTGAAAGGGTTCATAATTTAGACGAAATTGTATTATTTGCATATTTTAAATATATAGTAAAAGTAGACGTTACGTATTAACTTACTTAACTAACTAAACGTAAAGTAGTGATCGTGGTTATGATTCCGGCCTCTCACACTAAGGGTACGAATTACGCACGCACCTCTGATTTTTGACATTATGTACGTATTAGATATTAATTATCACTTACATTAACGGCGAAGGCGATCATCGTGAAGAAATCTATGTGCCTGAGAGTACTTTGCAAAATTGTCGAAAGTGTACTAAGTCTACCAATCCATACGTTGGCAACGTGGTGGACCATAGCCTAACCCTTATCATTCTAAACGGAGATGAGATGGTAAGATGGTCGTCTTCCTATAATGTACACAGCAACCACACGTGTCCTCCCGAAACACAAGAATTTATTATGGTGCTTTCCCGGATGAGCTAAATAATTCTACCACATATAAAATTGACTGTTTTAATATGGATGGTAAGCTGCCGTCCACTGCTCCAGCAAGATGGCTGCACGTATAATGTATTGTTTCTACTGTACTCTTCTATCTTATCTTCTAAGATTTGTCTAAATCAATTCAGTACCTTCCAGTATTATGCCGTATATCCTATATGGATAGATACCCATAAATAAGCGAAGCGCGCGGCGTCCCGCGGCTTGCGTGATCCTAACCGATGAACGAAGTTAAGCAACATCGGGCGCGGTTGGCCCTTGAATGGGTGATCGCTTGCCGGTGACCGCGTACCGGTGTTTCCGAGGGCACGTAAAGATGTCGAACCGGTCGTTATCACTGGATAACAGTCGTTAAACCTTGTCAGAGGCCTTGTGAGCGATTTGAAACAATTCGACACGAGTTGACCACTGATTCGTATCTCCACCAATCCTCATTGGAGTCTACCAGTCCACACTTAGTCAGTCTAGTGTGGTAACGCAACCCTTCTCATTTTGAAAGAAGATCCGTACCCAGCAGTGGAACCGTACTGGGTTGATAACGATTACGATAAATATAGTATATACGATGTACATTAGAAATGGCGGTTATTTTGAAATTTCTGACGCATTCATTTCATCTCTTCATTTAGAATTAATAGAATTAACAGTTTTACTTATACATAGATAATATCAGACCAAGCAATGTCCATTCACCCCAGTCGCCACGCTGACATCGCCCGTTTCTTTGCCGCCCGTCATGCTAAATCCATCACCACATTCGCTCTTTTCACGGCGCTAATCCACCGTGAAACTGCCGTTGATTTATAGGCTTTTATTCCGACAATATCCCTTTCATGGGGTCCCGAGGGTGAGCATTGTTTTGCTCCGGGAGAGCTCGCGCAGGGATGTTTTAGTGGCGCAATCAAGAGGGTAGATTTTAGATTAAGTTCAATTGGGACAAACTGGATTGGTTATGTTAATTGGTGTAATTGGCGAATGAAAGGGTTTTTAATAGATATCTTTGCAACTGTCTCGTTATTCTCGTGAAGCGGTGGTAATATATTCCCTAAATCGCTATCGGGAATAAACGCCCCCCCCTGCCCCCCCCCCCCCACCCCCCCCCCAACACCCACCCACCAAACACACCC
>DWKL01001405.1:0-14738 GCA_018249415.1 Phareas burnsi | reverse complement strand
AATACATGGACCTAATTTTTATGATCAAGTGGAAAATAGGTGGTCCACTTGACGTGATCTTACTCATATGTATCTTATGTTCACGGCTATTATGGAGTTTATTTTATTCAGTTTCAATTTGGCCGGCTAGTAGTTATATTAGAGGCATGTATTACAGATTATCATACATGCATATTGGATAAGACTAATTAATATAAACCGAGTCACATATGTGAGGTATAAGGTTGCGGTTTAGTTCAATAAATATGTAAATTAATACAACATCTTACAGACAGTTCAGATCATTTGTGTTCGTCACACTGAGTTTATGTGCGTGTCAAAAAGTAACGAGAGAACTTTCAATGAGCATCATTTAATCAATAATAATTAAATTATGCTTAAAATAAGAAGATTTAGTTAATAGTTTTTTTATTATCATTTACACAAATACTTGTTACATGACACATAAATTAAAATTTCTGCTCTGGATCTGGGTGTTTGTGTACTTAGCTTTGTGGGTGTCTATGTCATTCACAACAAAATAAATCTTAGCGTGTAACTATGTAGTAACGAGTGCAGAATGCGTTATTTATTTATTTTTTTAATTATTGATTATTACTTCCATTTTTGTTTCATTTTCACATACAATCGCACACGAGGATTACGACACTTCAGCGTCGAGGCATTTTTCCGATCGGCCGGGCCACTGTACCAAAAATATAGATTGGTGATTGCATGGTCGGTTTGAAGCTATTGTGTTTCTAAATAGCCAAATATAACGCTAACAACGGTTACGGGTCCACCTGCGTACGGTAGCCTTAGTTTTGACACTGACCAGTGCAATTAGATCGTAATCTACCGTTTTTCGCTATTACATCGGGATTGGAGAAATTTTAGAGATCAGAAGTACTCTATGTAAATGTGTCCAACACGTTTGCCACGACTTGTGAAGATGGACTGGTACATGTCGGGCCATGATAGTTGAAGAAACAAAAAGGCTTTATATATAATTTATCTTTTTTTATCTTTATTGTTAAAATCTAGTGATACTAGTGATACTACTACTACTATACTACAATACTACTAGTGATCTAGTGACAAAAGACAATTAGGGGATTATTCTTGAATATCTACCATTGATCTTTCCGTTGGAATTAGACAACAAAACACAAGTAGGTATCATTTACATATAGGTATTATTCAAAAGCATATCTTGTTTCTGTTTGGAGGTCTATGTACGTGTGATTCAACCTTGCCTCAATCTATTCATGCTAAAGAGTGTGTTAGACAATCCGCATTGCGTAGCGCCTACCGTACTGGTTTGACATGCAAAGGGTTCCGCGATCGATTCTTGGTCTACCAGACATCGAAATGATGAATTTAGATTTATTTTCTACATCTGTGTATGTGGGTACTCGTATTTGTATGTATCCATGGCACCTACAACACAGCGAATCCAAATGTGGGGCAATGAGTCTAAAAAGCGTTACTTTGAGTGCTGCAAAAAATACATGCGAGCAAGCCGTCGTAAAAACAACATTTAAAATTAGGAGAATTTTACAAGAATACTCGGTTGCGGCTACTAGGCGCACTTACGTACGTACGTACTTACAGCGAGGTGACCTTCATAGTCCTTGGGAGCAGTAACGCATTTACGTACAACCTTAGATGGTATTTTAGGCGTCGTTGAGCTTAGATCCATGGGCTGCAGTAACCACTCAAAATCAGGTGGCCTGCTTGTTTGCATCTCACATAAAAATACACACACTTAAAAACTGAAGCAGACTTCTGGTCTTTCTCGAATGCAGCTGTTGCTAAATGAAGCGCAAATATTCGGTAGTACCAAACATTTACGTGTAAAATATTCATAAGGTAGGGGGAAGCTGTACGATGCATCCCCTGACGTTTGCAGCTCATCAGATGTCACTTGAGCTGAATTTACGCTCCAGACGAGTCCCGTAAAGCATACACCGTAACGAGACGCGCCACGTTACGTTGCGTTCACTGGTTGCGGGGTAATGGGCGAGCATCATAGATGAGGTAAACAAATTGACTCCTAATGGGGAATACATTTTCATAACAATAAGTATTGAAATCGTGATATGTCGGAATTGACGATTACCGCCGCTCGACGATTGGATCAACCTGCGTGTTGATTGGCTTGCTTGACACTGAATCAATATTTAAATGTTTTTAGGATTTTTTTTTAAATGTAGCGTAGAATCGTGCCGGTGTTGATGTTAAGTGGTTACTGTAACCCATGGACACCCACATCTAACCTCAAACAGGACTGTAGCTCTATTTGACGTATACGTAGATGCAACACCAGCGTTGAAGACTAATGTGGTCGCCTCCCTTGTAATTGTACCAGAGAACAACATCTCTCCAACCGAAACACAAGAATTGCTTTGCGGCAGATTGTGTTGGCGGCGGTAGTATCTCTTAGAACCAACTATAGCTTTACATAACAGTGTTATCCAACATTGTTTTACATTGTATTGCCTTGTATTAGGAGTCTATTTTTCCCTTTGTTTATGGTGTGCACTCACCTGGAAGCGCTCAGACTGTTTTATATTTCACAGCTGTGCTTGCTGCGGCCAGCGCATCCAATTAACTTCAGTTGTCCGCTGCACCGTTTGTAATGCGCGGTGAAATATCGAGGGCCTGATGAGTGCAGCGCTGTCTTTATCGTCCATATACCGGGGCAGTATGAAGTCATACGGAAGCTTTTTGTTTCACAGAATCTTGCATGTTTTTTGTTTGCGTGTTACAAACAAACTGGCAATGCTTTTGATCAGTTTGAGTACTTTGTCTTTGAAATAATGAAATCCTAATATTTTCTGCAACATGAACATGTGAATGTTGCAGAAAATAAAATACTTTAATATTCAACAATCAATACTAATAACGCTCTCTTCATTTGCCACGTCTTGCTTACAAAGACAAATGCACAAACACACAGACCCAGAATATAAATCTATGTTTATTATTTAGATGTCTGTTTGAAAAGATATCGAACCCGGAGCCCTCTGTATGTAAGACTGCTTTGGTTACTTCTGCGTCACGCGAGCCATCTAACATTCCTATTTGTCTCTTTACGTTGGTTCTATTTGACTGATGTTATACCAGTTAGTTTTTATTAGGAGTCCATTTTTTTACTTTATACGTGTTTATTAGGTGGTCGAATTATAGTTCATCCTGGGAAGTACCACCGCCGCCCTCATAATCCGTCATGAAGCAGTTTTTATGTTTCGAATCAAGAGGTGCGGTTTTTGGGCACACATACAGTGACCATTTTAGTCTTCAGGAGTAGTGACATGTCTACGTACGACCTCGTCGTATATCGTTTGAGATTAGATGTGGGTGTCCATGGGCTGCAGTGACCAATTAATACCAGGTGGCCTGTACACTCGTTTGCTACTCTTTAAACATCACTTACTTGGAGGCTTTCAAGCTATAATATTCCATAGCTGGGTCTATTGCGACCAGTCCATCTAATTAACTTCAGTTGTCCGCTGCAATATCGGTAATGCGTGATGAAATATAGAGGCTTGATGAATGCGGCGCCATTGTGAGCCATATGCCGGGACAATGTGAAGTCATAGATGCATGCGGAAGGCTTTAATTACATACTTGACTAGATACCGCAAAGCCTTATGGATATCGATGTTACCAAAAACAGGCCAGCTCCGAGTTGCTTGCTGCCATTTTATATTCTTTCCTATTCTTTATGAGAAATTGTAAAATGGTAAAAGGTGAATATGTAAAAAAGTGGTAGAACTATAGTTCGTTCGGGGAAGTTCCAACACCGTCCTCATAATCTGCCGTGAAGCAGTTTTTGTGTTTTGGCTGGAGAGGTGCGGTTGCCGAGCATACTTACAGCGAGGCGACCATCCTAGTCCTCAGGAGTAGTGACGCATCTACATATGACTTCAGATATAACTTCAGTTTTGTTTGAGTTATATGTAGATGTCCATGGACTACAGTGACCACTTAACATCAGGTAGCCTGCATGCTCGTTTGCTACTGTTCAAACATAAAAAAAAGATAAAAATCTTAGACTGCTTGGAAAAATAAAGGTAGAAATGATCTCCTTTTAAAGTCACGTCCGACTGCCGTCTTCAATATCCCACCGCGATAGGATCGTTATAGCCGAGTGATCGGTATGTCCTGGTATCTAGAGATATATCGAGCGCATTGACATTACGGGAGATACAAAATACCATCGTTATTGTATTTCGATGTGAAAGCCGTGATAGCCTAGTCGCGATAGCCTAGAGCGTGAGAGGCAGTAACCAGATTCCTGCCTCTCACGCTCGGATGCACCTTCAATTTTTCGAAGTTATCGGCGTATTAAAAATTAATTATCACTAGCTTAAACGCGAAAGAAAATATCGTGAGGAAACATACACCTCTGAGAGTTGTTTGTAAGTTCTCGAAGGTATGTGAAGTCTACCACTCCGCATTTGCCCGTGCTCACCTGATGATTATTGTATTTTAGAGTGAGTTAAATTATGCCAAATGTGACAGAATTAGCTGAGCTTTAATATACATGCGCTAATATGAATGTAAACTGACATCGATTTTGGCTTGATTTGGCTTAGTGCAACGTAATGTGACATAAATATACAATTTACCTTGCTATGTTTTATAGCCACCATTACCACCACACGGACCATCTGATTGAAAGTATGCCAGTATTGTAAGTCTATGCGCATTTGCAACATAAAGGAGTAGCTTTAAAGAAGAGATCTGTTTGCGCACTTCCATTTTATTTGGGCCCCGCGCAGTGTTTTTAAAGTACAGGAAATTGTCATATTTTTGGGGCATAAAATTATCTATTTTACTCGCTCTCAAGTCCTTTATATTCAAGATAAGTTTATTTAGTGTATTATATTTCGACCCAATGCATGGATCGTGGTTATCGCGAGACTTAATGTTCGATGGAGTTGCGCCGTAACTACGATCCATTCAATTGGGTAGAAATGCAGGCGCTTAAACTAATTAAAACATGTAAATTCACATATGTACTAATTGTAACTCAGGCGACGTATTTGTATTAGAAAGTAAATGTAATGTAATACTTACATTATTAGTGATATCTATTTAAGAAAAAATGCAAACACGAAATATCTTTCAATGATATCGGTTTGTTTATAATGATATATGATGTCTATTAATTTGCAAATAATATTGATCTATCCGACCGTCACAGAAATGCATTCACGTTTTGACTTCGGTTTAGAATCACGTCCACGTTCAATATCCCACCGCGAAAGTATTATAGAATAGCAATAGGGGAGTGATTTGTGTATCCGAATATATATCGAGTTGCATTGCCATCAGCCTGTAAGTGAATCTCGGAGCTAGCGATCGCAGCTGCAACTGATATCACCTGACGATGTCGTTTGTCCCCGTCCGCCCGGATTAGGCCCGGGCTGTATGTGCAAATCGACTGAAATTTACGCTCGGATTTTCAACAAATGATATCGAACACCGCAATTATATTGTATAGTACCGTGGTCGGATTAATTGGGCCAGTTTGAATATTGAAACTGCAATATTATTCCAATGGAAGTCTATTGGATTAATGTAGCAGTGAATGAAATTATTCCATTTATTGTAGATTTAGCAAAGATTTAGCTCACTCAATACGAAAGTAACACGAAATCTATTTTAGCTTAAGACAACCAAAACGATTTTATTAATGAAATGAAATATTCGAATTAAATACGGTAAACGAATGATGTACCCAACTAAACTGTATTTGGATTTAACGTGATAATCGTTAAATTTATTCTCTATATTAGATTTATAAATAGATCAAACTTAGCTTACACATAACAACACGTCCTAAATAATCTATTTTATTATAAAATTGTAAAGGGGCCTGTATCTAATCACTGAAAATATTTTTGAAAAACTGTCTGATATCGAATATTTAGTAGTTTTTTAATACGTAGATTTCATTAGAATTTTGTCTTGTTTGTTTGTATGTTTGTTCGTAAATTACGCAAAAATTATTCAACATAGTTAAATGGCTATATTACAATTTAAAAAAATGTAGTTAGTCGTAAATTATGCCATACGTTCGAGTAAGATCGCTTCTATAGAAGTTGAATTTCATCTGACCTCGCAATAATATGACCCGCCATACACACAGGAGATCAACAAAAATGGTGACCGTGTTATTTTTTACTAAGAGGTTAAAGCTTATTTCTAAAAATATTAACTATTTCGTTATTAGCAGCGTAAATGTGTTAGTCTGAGCACTTGCTACTTCTACTCAGCCACTTTTTTATTTGTATGTAGTTTGTATGTTGTATCAATACCGTTTAGTTAATGGATCGGTTCAGGCGAATGAAGTCGCGGATGAAAAACACATAATTTTACATAACCTACGTCCTTCTTAGGTATATCTTCAATATCCCACCGCAGAATTAAAATAGTTGTGGCGAAATGGTTTGCGTATCTCAGAAATCTAATTACGTCGAGTTGTATTGCCACCAGTCCGTATGTGGATCTCGCGATTGGAATCGCAACTGACGTTACCTGACAATGTATGTTTCCTGTAAAATTTATGTACAAATTTACTCAATGTACTCTTCGATTTTCCACAAATAATATTGAATACCGCTATTAAGTTGTACTGTACCGTAGGCGCATTAATTAGGCTAGCTAGCATATTGAAACTGGAACATTATTTCAATGGCACGCTATTGGACTAAACCCACTTATCACGTACGATAAGTAACATAATTTTACTAACACAACTCATTGTAATAATAATGTAACAACATAGGAATTATATAGATTTATTCAACAACATCCATGCCTCGTGTAAATCAAATAGCGCAAAATTTTCGTATAACCTGATATAGTAAACAAAAAAGAAAAACGAATTAGACGTATTGTCTGACAACAGTTTCTTCCTGCCACCAGTTTCGCCGCGATCACGATCCATGCATCTGAGTCAAAATATCGGCAATTAAAAAAGCCGCATATCATTAAATAACATAATCTATATTTATGACTCACATGTTATAAAATGTATTGACAAATACAAAAATATTGTTTTTAAAATAAAATACTGTTTTTACCCGATTACGCCGTAGCCAAAGGAAGAGGTTATGTTTTTAGCAATCTATCTGTGTTTGCATGTACGTTTGTTCCACCGTAGAGCCTAAACTACTCATCTGAATTTCGAGAATGATGTGTCAGTTGATTCGTTATTATGGTCCGGGTGACATAGTCTTAATTTTTTTCCTATTATTATTATTGTAGTGAAGTAATAGTCATTTAAAATTTTTCTTGTTTCAAAATTATTGTTCTTGACATATCTCGACAGACACGTTTCAATGAATTAATTTATTTTCACGATCCACACGTAAATGGTCTTGAATGTCCATGAAATAACTACTATTGTCAAATAAAATGTTCATGAAACAATAACTTTTTCAACTAATTTAAGTTAAACTTCGAATCGTCTACCTGATTCGGAGTTGGTAACTTAAACTATATGCTTACTTCTTATACGAGGTTCAAGGTTTACGTACGGCGCGGCAAATAAAAGGATTCAGGTCTCATCACTTTTAGAGCCGAACCCCTGTCCAGTAGTGGTATTTAAGTATTTTAGTACACGACTGTTATATATTATTCGTTTGTACTAAAGCTAGTATAAATCGGGCAATCGGGCTGATTGTAACCGATCTACAAAGTTAAGTAACGTTGATGGACCGCTAGAGACTAAATTTCATGTGTACCTCTCTGCTTACGAGGACTCGTTAAACTGTGAGTTCCGGCTGTTATCATTGGGTGGGAGTCATTAAACCTTGTCGGAGGCCTTAAGTCTATAAAGCTTCGATAACATTTGACACGGAGTGGTCATTAACCTATACCTTCCTTAACCAATCTGCATTGGAGCAGCATCATGAAGTATGTTCCAGGCCTCGCTCAGTTGCGGCGAGAGACCCGTGCCCAAAAGACCGTATAACATGGGTTGCAGCCACACTGGAACTAGTTACTAATTATATGCGAAACGAAGCCTCTTTTCGGAACGTCTTTGAAGTGAATCTTTTTTATTGGTGTGCATGGCAATTCTTCGACATATATAAATATGTCTCCCAATTATTATAATATACTGTTAAAATAATGTACAAAGTAAGAAAAAAAAATTGCTACCTTTTTAGAATTTTGTATTACAAACAATAAAATATAAAAGAAAAATGACTTTAGCATACGTTATCAAATTGCAAATTGTTTTGGCGTAATATTATCCAAACTTTATAAGTTTTCAGTCCATATACCAGAATTTATCAAGTATATTGTTGCAGCCAGTATTTACCTACGAGAATGACCGTCACTCGTGTCCGAGCCTTAAGCTCGATGATCCAATCCTATCGAAGTTTCCCTTTATATCGGAGTTGAAAGCGGATTGGAGTCGTATGTCTCTCAATCTGACGTGTAGTGCTTTATTGCTAATACCATTTGTCATGAAAACGGTCTCCGTACACCACTCAAGTGTAAGTATAGATCGCAGTTTGAAATAAAACTGTTTTTTCTTACTCAGCAGCACTTTGTTGGATTAGAAATTTGGATACACTGAGCACTAGCTTTTGTCTGTGGCTCTGTTCATATGAAAAGCGGAGTTATTATAATTGTGGCGACATTGCCATACAAGAATAAATATAAATATAGGGTAACAATGTTACAGCAGTCATGATGATGACCATGAATGTTCCATCATCATTATCATTACGGTCTCACTGCTGGACTCCACTCAGAATGAGAAACGTTAGGTTAGTCTACCGTTCTGGCCAAGCGCCAAGTAATAATATTTATTTATTCATCGTAGATATGGCTTTAAATATTTAATTTCGTTTATAAGCTTCAACCGTGATAATTTAGGTATACATTTTGACCAACATGAACGGTCAACCGTGATAACTTAGGTATACATTTTGACCAACATGAACGGTCAACCGTGATAACTTAGGTATGCCTTTTTGACCAACATTAACGGTCCGGATTCGAATCCCATTCTTGCTCCACCGATTCCACTTATCATAAATGAATTATCACTTGCCAAGGAGGAAAATTTAAGTATTTCTCAAGTGTTCTTCATCCACGTAGCTAGCGAATAAATATATAAAATAATAGTACTTGAACTGAAATTGCGTTTCTAAAATGACAAAGCTGAAGCTAAGGAGAAATGATGGCGGCTAGCACAGAAACCTCCGCGTTGCGAAAACATTTTTCATAAAGCCTCCACGTCGCTCCACATACTTGATACGTAATTTATGAAGACAGCGGCACACAAACCGCTTCTTGAATGTTGATTAGAAAGTTCTCAACGAGTGGCTTCTGAGTTGGACGTGACTGTGTCGATATTTCCAAGCGGGACGAATACATTTAAAGATTCCTCCAGGACAGTAAACTGTAAAGTTTCAGTCTTGTTTCCGTACTTTAGTTTTTTACAAAATTCCACTATGTATATTTTTGGTTAGTATATATATAACAGGCTTGGGCGCGCAATAGTAATTTAACCACGAATAATATCTAGTAGTGCAGACACAATTGAGCTTTTTTAACAAACGAGCGTGCAGGCCAGCTGATGTTAAGTGGTCACTAATGCCCATGGACACCCACATGTAACCTTAAACAGAAGTGAAGTCTTTTCTGAGTTCGTAACTTGATGTACGAAACTTATTACTGTTACTTCATGAGGACTAGGAGGGTCACCTCCCTGTAAGTGTGCCCGACAACCACACCTCTCCAATCGAAGCACAAGAATTGGTTCATGGCGGATCGTGATGGCGGTAGTACCAGCCTGGACGAACATTCAGCCACCCATTTTATCTATGTCGTTTGTATATTACTTACGATATATCCGATATATGCATAGTAAATCATTACTTGAATATTTTGTATAGGTGGAAGAGGTGCAAAGGGAGAATTCTCAATGGATTCGCTAAAGCGATACTATCGCCGCACCTATTTCTGTCGTATAACTTATTCAGTTGTCCATGGGCGACAGTGATCACTTCACATCTGGATGTTCGCAAGCTCCTTTGCTTTCGTTAATAAAGTGGCCAAGATTTTATATTCCATACTAAGTATTTAATTGTCAACTTCTTCATTTTAGTGTACCGTAGTCAAATGCCGAAAACCTTTACAATTTCGTCATATCCGTCCATTTTACTCAGAAACTATTGGCACTGGATTATATTTGGAAAATAAATATGCTCTGTAAACCTCAAAAATTTGAGGTATAAGATATGCGGTGTAGTTTTAGAGTTAACTATATACCTAAAAGTGTACAAAGTGAACCCATATCCTGACTCCGAATCCCATCACTGTGTGTGATCTGACATACACTTGGTTGTTTTTCTTTATATACTATATCATCATTTCATTCTGGTATATTGAAATGGAGCAGTGATAGCCTAGTGGCGAAGATTCCGGCCTCTCAAGCTGGGTGGCCGGGGTTCAAACCCGGCATGCACCTCTAATTTTTCTATGTTATGTGCGTATTAGTGATTAATTATCACTTGCTTTAACGGTGAAGGAAAACATCGTGAGGATATCTACACATCTGAGAGTTCTTTGCAAAGTTCTCGAAGGTGTGTGAAGTCTACCAATCCGCACTTAGCCAGCGTGGTCGACTATGGCCTAATCCTTCTCATTCTGAGAGGAGACTTGTGCCCAGCAGTGGGACATTAATGGGTTGGTGATGATATTGAAATGGGTAAATATTTTATATTGTAACGATATAACGACAAGTGTACAAACTGAACATATATTGTGACTACGGATCCCTTTACTGTGCGTGTTTAGCACTTGGTTTACACTTCTTTTAATTTGTTATCTACAATTAATACAAATATACCATACCATTTCATTCCGGCATAGCACGTCGCTATAGACCATAGAGTTCCATTGATTTGTTTGTTTCACTTGGTAATCAGGTCGCATTGCCATGCTTTATTTCTAGCTACAGTTCCGCTCCGATGGAGTGGAATGGTTTTTATCGCTTTAGGCTATCAACAAATCCAAAAGCGATAGTGATTTCTAGTCTGTGCTTCAATGTATTTGATATTTGTTTATGTGCGATGTGGAAGTAAAACCAGATAACTAAATAATCAAACATTGTTTTATAACTAACTTGTTAAGCCTTATTAATAACTAAATATTTCTATAAGCAGTTATAGGTATAGTTCTATAAGCAGTTATAGTTTTGACAAGATTAAAAAATACCTACTAGTTAATTGACCGAAATAAAATTTGGTGTTTTATAATACGTAAATATGTAGTATTGACTCGTAACGAGGTTGGCTTATCCCGGAAATACTTATTTACATTTTTTTACCGTCTCGAAAACTCCCTACCTTAAAATTTTATGGTAAAAATAGCCACTTTGGATTTAAATTTACCATTGTTAGAGCGAAGATCCTCATACTACCCTCTACTTCTGAAATGTGATTGTAAACTTTATCTCACAGATAATTTCTTATTGTTATGAATCCGAGATCTTTCGATCACCTTCCGGTTTCATCATCAAACCCTGTATCATCATCTCACCACAACGTACCCATAGAGTCTATTAAGGATAAATGTGGCCGGATTACGACTACCGTGGCCGGGAATCCATCGACTACAATTCGGTTCCATGATCAAACACTGAAAATTATCAAAAATTGTTCAAAGTCTAAAAACGGTGGCAAATTTCCACCACTGACGATTACAATTTTCCAAGAATCCAAAACAAATATTGTAACTACGTATATTATGTTTTCATATTAGACATGCCAAAAAATGTTACAATTATTATCGTTATTCGATTGTCTTCTTCATCTGAATTTATTGGCAAATAAAATGTAAAGTAAAAGTAAGTATTTAGAATTTATTTTTTCTTTCCTGTCAAACCACTTAGGACAATAAAATAGTATTCAAACAAAACTTTCCTAGTGGTTAGCTGCAAAATATTTGTAAAAAAATGTTACAACAACCTTGAAAGTTCAAAGGATTATCAACTCTACCACCTAAAAAAGTAGATTACAAATGTTCTAAAAGAAAAATGGCGTCAACGTCACCTTTCCAATTTTACTACTATCTAACATAACAGTAGCGTATTTTGTATAAAAACACTGCAACCGCCCTGAGAATTCAATGAATTACAAACTTTATCGCCTTAGTCAATAGATTACAAATGCAATAATACAAGAAAAACGTTGAACACGTTCGGCATTTCACAGTCGGCATTTTTATAGATTCTTATTTTGCAGCCTACCCACTCAGGTGTAGTGAAGGAAGTGCCTTGAAGGAAAAACTTAATACTATATCAATAATTATGGCATTTAAAATCTTACCAACTTAAAATGAGGAATATCATAATAAGTAATTATATAATATTTAAACCGCATAAAACTTTTGCGTTTATGCCTCAATTCCCTGTGCACGTCGAATTTAATTAAGCCGGGACGTCTGGTTCATTGATAAGGAAACCGAGGGCTCTCGGGGATTCCACTAGCTGAAAGTCCCCGTTTCAGTTAATAAGCAAAAAAAACAAATCCTATCTAAGCGCATGCGTGCGCTAACATTTATGTCCAACCGAAATACGAATTAAGTTTTCACGCTTGGGGCCGATAGCCTCCATAGCTCAGGGGTTAGAGCACTGGTCTTGTAAACCAGGGGTCGAGAGTTCAAATCTCTCTGGAGGCATCTATGCTTTGTGAAGGCGGTTTTAACTTTTTGAATATTTCCACCATTTTCCATTAACAAATTTATTATTGAAATAAAATGTAGACATGTACATAAAATTTCTTTATATATTTTTTTAAATTTTAAAATATTCAGTCAGACTATGGTCTAAGTCGAAACGTTATATATCAGATTGAAAGCTCCGCGGTGTATATGAGCCGTAGTACACCCTTTAGACCAGAACACAGAAGTGCTTAGACCAAGCCAGATATATTAAGGTTATAAAGAAGCTTACATCGTTCCCTGTAAAATGCACTCTTTGCCTTAAAGTCCCAACTGACTCTGATATTACAAATGTCCAGAGGCGACTGTTACGCCATTCTATCATGTTGCCAGTCTATCATGGCGGTTATGTATTTCGTGGCAAAATAACACTCTTAAGTAAGAGAATAGTTTGACGAAAAGTTTAATTGTATCCCGCAAATACCCACAGTTAAATAGAAGACTGGAAAGTATACCACACTCGAACGTATATGAGTGAAGCGACGCAAGGAGATTTAATTTAAACTTTTAAACTTCAGCTGAAAGCTCATGATCTTTTACACAAAAGAAAGCAGAAAATATTTTTTCTTTTAATAATAGCAAAGAAAATATAATAATAAAATATACTAGTGTGTAGAGTGTATTGGACTAAATTGTCTTCTTTAGATACTGTTATAGAAAGTGAAATCGATTTCACATGCTAGAGGTCCAGGGTTCGAATTCGATTTTTTAAGTAACATGCGTATTAGAAATTAATAATTACCGTCTTAAAGGCGAGAGAAAACATGATGAGGATATCTTTGTATTATGTATATTTGGATTATATACAGGTCATGTCCAAATCTCTGAGTTGGTACAAAATCTGATCTAATCCCTCTGAGCCCAGCAGTGGGATACGGATTCAGGATGTAAAGAGAAGTCGGATCAACTGCATTGTACCCAGATTACATACCGTAAAGGAAACACAAAACAAACTACAGTTAATTAGAAGTACATGTTAAAAAGACACACATTTCAGAAACTAAGATTTAATTTAAACTTCTTACTGCACTCGTGTTCGTGTTCGTTGTGTCATTTGTGCTTTAAGATTGCGACAGAGTTTTTATAGCGGACTCGCGAAGAATCCTAATGGAAATCGGATGCAGCTTTCTTGCTATGCACAAGCTATTGAATGAAAAATAGCGAAATATAAATAAATTTGAGTAGAAGGAAATTTATTTAAAAAAATATTAGAAAAACTGCGCAGACCAACGCAGTGGCTAAGAGTTTTATTTCAAATTATTTTATATTAAATAAGATCGGTAAGAGATTAGATTGAAGCTGCATGAACTGGATGGGTTTATGTAACAATTGAGAAGTAAAAAAAATATAAAATGTTATTAGTACTCACTACAAGATTAATTCTTATGTTATTGTACACATTTAATTCTATACAGTTCCGTACTATTTATACCTCTTTGTACTTTAGTAGAAACAAACAGGAACATTAACAAAAAATGCGTGGAATAATCCCATTGTATTTTTAACTCACCCATTGTAATTTTTACTTCGCATTGTCAAATACAAGCGAGATATACATAAATAAATCAAAAATACAGTTCATTAGTAAATTACTGAAGAGTAAATGTTACTGAAACGTGTGTGTTGTCACAAAAACTTGGATTTAATTTAAACTTCTTACGATGCACTCGAGTCTTACTTCTGTTTAAGTTGCTCAAGGATTGCGAAACAGTTTTTAGTGTAAAAGTGATTTGAATACTAATGGAAATCAGATATACTAACAGTGGAGATAGGCAACGAAATTAGAATAGGTTAAACTGTATGAATTATCTATGAGCAGTGATAGTCTAGTAGTTAAGATTCCGGCCTCTCAAGCCGAGTGGCCGTGGTTCGAACCCCGCACGCACCTTTAAATTTTCGAAGTTATGTGCGTATTAGAGGTTAATTATCACTCGCTTTAACGGTGAAGGAAAACATCGTGAGGAAACCTACACATCTGAGAGTTCTTTGCAAAGTTC
>DWKL01001404.1:0-14741 GCA_018249415.1 Phareas burnsi | reverse complement strand
GCGGAAAACTTAAGCTTGTGAACCACACTTTCAGTCATGTAAACTTGAGCGCCATCTAGCGGATGTTTTGTGAATCAATGCAAACTTTTGTATCTACCACGTTTCAAACCGCAATGCAGACTACAATTTCTATAGATGTCACTGTTGAGCAGTCGTTCCAAAGCTCGTCGCTAGAGATCGTTATTTCTTTGCTGAGTTTAATTCCTTATAGCCTAGTGTAGATGGCGCTAGAAATTCAACTTTTTGTATGAATTTCATACATCTGTTATGCAATATTATCCATAAGGATTTATGTATGTTGTTTAGTACTATTTTCAAGGTAAACCATGGACCAAGACAAAACAAAAAATTACCAAGACAAAAAATTAAAAAAGTACTTTTATTGTTACATAAGATGTTTATAAAAATATTAATATAAACTATTGAACAATGAATAAAACTGTTATAATAAATCTTGTTCAAAATCATATAGACACATTTGAAATAAAGTGATATTATTAAAATATAAATATCCAATATATGACCATAGACAGGTACTTGAAAATGTCTAATATTTTTATATAACGGAAAATACACATGTGAATGTTATAATTACATTATTTACAAAAAAAACATTTTGTTTGAAAGCATTGTAAATATTATAACATTTGATTGTGTATTTTCCGTTATTTAAAAATATTAAACATCTTTAAGTACCTATCTATGGTCATATATTTTACTAAGTATTATGTCAACAACGACGCTCCTAAAACCTATACGTAGCTTAATTTTAACGTAGCACTACGTAGACTCCGTAGCCTCGTAGACCTTGTAGAGGCTCTACACAACGTAGCATGCTTCTTAAAGGATACCTATCAGAGAATGATTATTTAAAAATGATAAATGATATATTATTATATCTCATTTCATTTAATATACTTTTATTAGTGTTCAGTTAAAAATCCTTGTAATCGATTTTATTAAAACTTAATCTTTTACAACATAACGACAATAGGATCACTTCTTACACGAGTAAATATTACACTTTTTATGTAAGTCATCCGTGTAATGTAATTTACTTTGAACATTAACACTTATATAATTTATAGAAGGGAAATAAGCAGAGGAAACCGTAACACAGTCTCCGCGTAATGAAGGAACGATCGCACGTTTCACTTAGATTTTCTTTCTAAGATGATTTTTGTAGTCTCGTGTTTGTTCAATTATTACAGTGTTATTTTGTAAATACAATAAATTAGTGCAGTGCTATTTTGTTTTATTATTTTATTGTTATATTTTGCTTACATTTATATGAATATTGTTATTCATTTGTTTTACATAACCTTAAAGTATGCGTTTTTGTATAATTAGTGGAGATAATTGAGTTAGTGTTGTGTGTGTTTAAACACTGCCCGTTAAAAGAAATGCTTTTAGACCGTGAGTGGGGACATGTCAACGGAACATCGCAGAAGTATGTTCATGCACCTCACTTCGTACCGTGTAGCAAGTAGCATTCATTGTGTCAGATACCTTTTTTGCTATCTAGAACTTCGCTATTCTCTTTTATATAAACGGATGATAGAAAACTTACTGACACCCATTTGTGAATATCCCTCTCGCCTATACGCCTAAAAGTGTGTAAGTGCGTTATCGACTTTTAAAGTATATTTTTACACCTTTACAAAAAAAATAATGTTACTTGTATACTACGGCGTCATATTTACTTACACAAAAGTCGTATTTATATGGTTTATTTCTTTATTCAATTCAATCATAGATGGCGCTGTATATATACTAATTACAATTGTACTTTGAAGCATAGAAATAGCAAACGATCATGCAGTCCACCCGATTGTAAGTGTGCATTGTCGTTCGTAGATATCCGTAATCAACCCCAAGGAGTAATAAAGTCCTATCTGACTTCGGTTACAGATGCGTTTCTACCCCTGAATACTAAATTGGAATGTCTCGTGTTAACATATCTCCCTTACCACCCTCGTCAAACTGAAACACGATGTGGGTGTCCTTGGGCTGCAGTGATCGCTTAACTCTTCAGTAGACGTTCTGAAAACAGACGAATATTTTATCTTAAGAGATAGTATTGGTCGATTATTATTCCGCGCCGTATTGGCTTATATATTGTATTACTAAATTCACGAATTTTCAACAATTTAGTGAGGGAAATACAAACATCCCCTTCCTTAACCCCCACTTATATTATGCAACTATTAAGATTTCTTTCATACTATCTAGTATGAGAGAAATCTCGCATACTATTGGACAAAAACCTTGAAAATAATGAAAGGAAAATCGTTAGTCTTTGTGAAAGTGAATTTACTTTCTGGTTGCGTTCCCTTCAAATTGAAAAATGCAAGCAACTTTCACAGCTACGCCATAACACGAGCCTCGGTGCTTCCTGTCGAGACCGCACGGCACCGTGGGGGCGTTCACCCCGCTTCGGAAATGCAGGAAGGACAACGGGGCTTGGCCTTGCGATTGTAGGTCAGCTGGGCTCAATTGGCATTATTCCGTTTCATGAGGCACAATGTTGTTCATGTTACATGATATTTCTCTGTAAGCATGCGCTGTATTTATTTTTTATGTAACGATGTTATGCCAATATTATCCACGGTCATTTATTGTCGACTCCAAATAGAACTGAAGTCGGTTTCACGTCCATTGTTATGTATTCCGGGAAAACTTCCACTTCCTCGTGAAGCGTTGACGCAATGCTATCATGTGAGAGTGAGATCCTTAAAAAAATACAAAAAAGTTTTACTCTACTACTACTCTACTAAGAGTCATTAGTACTGACAAACAAACAATCATTAATGACAATAATCACTTACTGTAAGTTTTCACGTTTAAAAATGATTTCATTATTATTATGGGGCACGCATTACAAAATAAAAAATATAATAAATTATTATACAGAAATCGTTGCTTTATGCATAAAATTCGCATTAAAAGCATAAAATCCGTATAGATGTATAGAGTATTCTAACCCCATCGAGACAATGTGACGTCAAAGCTGCAGGTTCGAGCGCCGGCTGGTCAAACGGCGGCGCTCCCGGCCGACGCGTTGCGGCCTTGCGGATCTGGGTCACGGGACAATTGGCACAGTTGGGACTGTATCGGTTTCTAGGGATGAGTATTGTTAAGTATAACGGTTTTGTGTTTTTTGATTTTGTAAAAGATTTCGTATTTTAAGTCATGTTTTTTGATATGCTACTATAATTGGCACAGGTGGTATTGTATCTATTTCTAGGGATGAGTATTCTGAAGTATAACGATTTTATGTTTCTTGATTCTTTTTAATTCTTTTTTTAAGTTATGATTATCTGACATGTTACTACTATTGGCACAAGTGAGATTCTGTCAGTTTCTAGAGATGAGTATTGTTAAATAGAACGGTTTGTATTTATTAATTTTCCAAAGCATTTGTTTTTTAAGTCATCCTCGTCTGAGACTAAAATTGGCGCAGTTGGGACTGTGTCGAATTTTAGAGATCATGTGTAATCGTTTTATGTTTTCAGATTTATATAAAGTCTAATTTTCAAAACCATTTTTTTCTATTATTGTACTACATTGAGTGCAGCTAGGATTTTTAAGTTTAACGATTTTGTCTTTCGTATAGCATAGATTTAGCCAACAAGCATACGACCACTTGATGGTGAGTGATCACTTCCGCTCACGAACTTCTCTAATCGTCGATGCGTAGCCACTCTTAAGGACCAAGTTAGAATGCCTCGGGTAAATGTCTCTGTTACCGCACAATTCAATCCAGAACAAATCCAATAGTAGTAGAACCGCGAAGGTTTCTGTCACCTTCAGCCTATTTAAGAAGTGCAAGCAGCTAATTTTATAAGTAAAGCAATTTTTAAATGTAGCCAAGCCTTAATACTAGACTATGGTTCAGAATTTTATGAACTTTCACAGTTATATAAGCTCCATTCTTATATAAAATTGGCTCACTCTATCTTTTGGCTGTTACGTAAAAGGCCTTTGATAAAACACCAAAACTATCCAGCGAGATATATTTTAGATACTTTTGTTCATAAGTACTGAATATTCAGAGTTTGAATTGCAAAAATCTGCTCCGTTGTAGGTTGTAAGGGAGAACAATATAGAATAGTTGACATTAATTTAAAAATGACAGAACTTCGATTGGACTGCGTCGTGCGCGTATATCTTATTATTCATATATTTTCTCCTTTTTTTATGTACGTACTTTAATAATTTATAAGCCGTGATCGAATTACTCTCGGGGTCAGGATCGGTGTCTTCTCGAACGGCTCGAACCGCGTCCGGTCCGTTACGGTACTTCTATTGCAGCACGGACGTATACTTTAGGATAACTCTGGCTATCTTTTTAATTTATTTTATTCTGTACATTTTATTTATTTATTTAACAGTTGAACATAGCGGTCTTTAAAATAGAACTAATATTACTATTAGTGACTATTAGTAACTATTACTACTTCCAGTAGCTCTAAGAATGGAGTACATATATGAGAAGCGAATTAGGTCCTCAGGAGTGACAACACATTATTAATAAATCCTAGTAACTTTATGTAAGATTTGTATTTATTTAATGCTGATTAAACATGTTTAAGGTTATTACAACCATGTACCAATGCGGTCTAAAATAGTTTTGCATATTAACATTTGGAGATGAAAAGGCAGGAGAACTCTTCGAGGTATAACTCCACTGTAGCGCTTATACATCATAACAGCAAGCTACAATATGCCTCTGTATTCTGGTTTAAATGATGTGACACTTAGGACACTTGTAAGAGACGAAGCAAGACGTCGGTCGAAAGTATCAGCTTGCACTTCAATCCTGTCTTCATTTTGTACAGATGTCTATCAGCGGCAGAACCACTTGCCGTCAGATGAACTGCGTGCTCGTTTGGTGATTGTGTGCAATAAAAGTATTCATAATAATCACACGAATGTAAAATTCACAACGAACAGTTTCATAGTTTCAGTCATTTTACGCCCAGTTCATAAATATTATTCTACTCGAACTGAAAGCGGTGTATGCCTGAAATAATAAAACAAAAGGCCTATAGAATTAAAAACTATAAAACTATAGTTCCCCACCGTTCACAGCGTTTGTGAAAACATTTCACGTTTGACACATTTTCTACATAGTTTCTGGTATTTTATAGAATGCTAGTTTTTGTACGCGACTCATTCCGTTTTTGTAGTTCAATTTCTGAACATTCATTCTGAAATTCTTATGTGTGTACATGTTGAAATATTCCCTGGTGTCTCTCTGTCACTTCTTCGTCCTTGTAACAAATCCCTTAAATTCGAACACGAAAAAATAAATAAACGTGACGCCGCCACAATGAGGTCGTAAAGAGTCCCACTGCCTTTTAAAAGCTTACATCAATTAAACCCAATTCCACTACGACCACTTTACAAACAGCACCACCGGTATCCATTCTCTAACATAACACCTAACCTCTAATTACGAGGCTGTCCCGAAATCCGGGACAAGCCCCACTTTTTTCCCGGGGATAAATAGGCCACGCCCCCTCCCCACTGTGACGTCACGCCGCATCACCCGCAGTGCACACTTCCCCCCCGCCCTCCCCCGCCCGATACTGTCAAGTGTCAGATTGCTAACAGATAATCAAAACGTGAAGGCCGCGCCAGCGATTATGTGAATGCAATTACTAAACTTAAATCATCTAACTTCTTCAAAACTTGCTATAATAGCGGCTGCCTGAAAATAGATTTTATTAATGATCTGTAGTTTAGCCGATTTCCCTAAAGGTTTCAATGCCGAATCAATACTCATTTTAATCACGTTCGGTGCTCTTACAGAATCTTGGCTGTCGGCAGAAAACTGCTTGAAATACGTGCATTCATCGTCGGGTTCCCGTAATTGATCTCACACCGCTCCTTACATAAAGGAATGTACAACCAATCCACCAACCGCTAATTTTGATTGCAATAATTTGTTTATACTCATTTAGTAACTACAAACGTCGCTTCTTCCAGAATGTGGACACACGACGTATGTAAGGTTTTATCTGTTCTGAACATACGATACCAATTTATCAAAGTTAAACTAATGTGTAAGTTTTAGTTTGATAAATTTGTTTTGGCAAACACTTTATATTAGGTCTATTGAAGTTCAGATGTTAAATATTAGTTCTCCAGAGCGCAGATTGTAAGACAGAATTGGAATAGTCGGACAGATCCACGCTAGACAATTCTCGTGCCAGAAATTCCGAAGCTACTCGCCATTATACTCACGAATGATTTACAGCCTAAAGAATCTTATCCGTTATAGGGTTATTACTTTCATATAAATACAAGGATTTTCTGCTTCGGATTACAGGTTATACAATTTTGGAATAATGTTTTTTTAATTTTTATTTTAGAAGAGTAGCAAACGAGCGTCCTGGTCACCTGACGTTAAGTGGTCGCAGCACACACATCTAATCTCAAATAGAACTGAAGTCCTATCGGATATCTTCCTATGTGATACCAGTTTTAAGTCTACTGGGATGGTTGCCTCGCTTTTAGCGTACCCGACAACCGCACCTCTCCAACTGAAATGCAAGAATTGCTTGACGTTGGATTATGAGGGATGTGGACCACGATAGTACCTCCCCAGACGAAGTATAGTTCTACCATCTTTCAACTTAGCTATTAAACCTCAGTAATAGATACCCCCTTTACTATATGCATTAATTTTTACAGGAGTTAAAGAAATATCCCTAGAAATTAAATTCCTGAAGCTACAAATTGAATCGTCAAAGTGTATGTTAAGTACTAATTTATACACCCCAACGCGATGATTTGAGATACGCTGAAGTACATCTTACATCTAAGATGTTACATCTCAGATTTAACAAAATCATTATGCCTTTGAAACCGATACATCTTTACGGTCGAAGATACGTGTATTACGATAAAGTGAATTTGGTAGCGTTACGTAGCGCTACTCTCTATTGAATTTGTATCAATCATAGAGAAAATCAAATGAAGTAATCAAATAAATAAAATTAATTAAAGCCTCATGGAGCTAGACATGAGGCGCTCTCTTTAAATATAGGGATACGAGTGCAAAAATCGAATGTTCAAACGGAAACACCAAAACAAAAATTATTAGATACTTCAACTTAATGCCTCGAATTAATGAATATAACTGAGTCAATCGCCTAATGCGAGCGCGGTTTGATTCCCCGTCTCGACTCGCACTTGCTACGCTGTTGTTCTACATTCTGCCTCTGTAACGGCTGCCAAGCGGCGGCTTAGTGCGGCTAATGCCTTGCTCAAATAAGGCGAGGAATCTTGGCATACATGTTGGGGTGATTTAGCACTGCCTAACGTGTCGATATTAAATGTGTCAGTGCAGATATACCGAAGTAATTTTTTATGACTAAAATTTATTTTTTTGTTTTTATATCCAAAAGGACTAAGTGTGACGTAATGTCACTTACACGTTACAATGTTAAGTGGTCAGTGCAGCCCGTGGATATTTATATCTAACAGGACTGAAGTCCAATTTAAGGTTGTACGTAGATGCGTACTACTCTTGAAGACGGATGGTCGCCTGGCCTGTAAGTGTGCTCGACAACCACACCTCTTCGACCGAAACAAAAGAACTTCTGTTAGTAGTAACAGGAATGAAGTGTAATCAACCTAATCACGTAGAAGTGATAAGTGTTATTACCGTGACCACCGTAGGTGATAATTCCCGGTTCGATTCCAGGAGAGTATGTATGTAGTTTTGGCAGCCATTTTTTTTCTTTTAAGTGTGTTAGTCCGCGGTTTCTTTAGAAAATGACAATACGCAAATAACATATGATTTTGTACACGAAACGTAATTAATAATAACAAATTATTAATTACTTTTCTAATTCAACATTTCGTAAGTGCGCTAAAGATAGTTTTCAAGATAGTTTAAATCAGAAATGGAGAATGTTTTTCCATTTATGAATGCTACCGGGTCGGCGAGCGGCTTGTGAAAATATGTTTTAAAGCAAAAGAAATTTCATCAAATGGTTTTAATTAGAAGTGAGAACTCTGTACTGGCACGATTTAATGCCCGTTAGGTCATTAAGTGAAGTACTAAACTACTCAGTGGCTCTTATAAAATTAATATAACTAATTTAAATAAGACGTGGAGACGACATATGCGATTTGCCAAACAAAACCTGTTCATTATAATCTAGGATTTATTTGCAACCTGTCTTATTCCTGCAGGATACTAGTATTTTTCTGTCTCTGGCGACATCGATCATATTTTTTCACGCTGATCCAATTCAAAATAGTGGAAGCCAACCCAAGTTTTCAATCCGCTCGAAGGGCTCCGGCAAGGTTTAACGTCTGTTATCTAACGATTACTACCGGGGCCGACTTAACGTGCCAGCTAACGTAACTATCGTAAATCTAGACTCAAATAAGACTCTTTCCCATTTATGGCTAACCACTCAAGAACGAACAGCGTTCTGTGTTTCCTAAGCTTGACCTGTCATAAGTTTCTTGTGTGCCGACGCCTCAAAGCAGAAGCGCTCTAAGTGGTCCCTGCAGCCATTGGACACGAACGACGAAAGGACTGATGTCATATCTGAGGTCGTAGGTAGATGCTTTACTACTACTGAGTACTAAGGTGGTCGCCTCGCTGTTAATGTACCCGGCAACCTCACCACTCCAAACTAAACGCAAGAATAACTTTACGACAGATTTTGAGGGCGGCGATGTTATCTCCCCGGACGAACTATTGTTCTACTATCTTTCAGGTCGGTTACGACCTACTCAAGCCGCGAGGCTATTTGCGCTTCATCACTGCGATGTCCCTAATTTAAATTTGAAAAGAGTGTCCAGGAATAGCATTTTAATCGATATTCGTTATGAATGCAGAACCCTTTCAAGTTCGGGTACAATGTCTATATGCAACGATGACCATAACACAAGAAATGTCTCGCAATTTTCTCAGTCGGCCATCAAATAAAGTGTCCACAAAGTAGAGTACCTACACATTTTTTATTCACGTGTAATTCTCTGTAAAGTGGGCCTCCGCCGCGGCCCCGGTGCTTTTCTTTTCTTTTTGACTTTTTCCACTTTTCCGCTGCAATGGCAGAGAAAACGAATGTCATTCTTTTACAGTAATTACTATGCATAAGTAATAGTTTACTCCATCACATGTTTCGTTACTAGATAAATTAAAGCTTTTGGTATTATGTTTTTCTGTGGGTATACATATTGGTGTTTAGCTCGGTTCTTCAAAAGGGATATGAGAGCTCTTAAAAATATTTTATAACGTGTATATCTTGAATGTTTGATATTTTATACTTATTTCCAAAACGTAAAAACGAAAGTAAAACAAAGTTAAGTTAAAAATATATTTTATACTTTTGGCTTGATATTTCTGTATTAAAATATGAATAAAATTTGAGTATAAATAATTATTTTCAGCTTATGTACATGAAAGTTAGGTAAGATTTCTCTTTAACACGGTAGTAATGTATATGGGTATTATCCGACTGAAATAACTATAGAATACTGGAGCCGGTGTATTCCTATTCCAAGTCCTTTTGAATATTGATAAGAAATAAGATGAGAATCTTTTCTGCGTCAATATAGTAGTTTCATTATGCACTTACTGTCAATCGACACAGCCTCCGATGAGTCTCGATCATTGCGTCTCGTATAGGAGGATATAACAATTATGATATACCTGCTCCAAATTGGGGAGCCGCCTCGGAAGCGAGCCGATCGATAGCCCGTTCGTTGTCTCGCTCGCTCCCAAAGAGCATTTCCTGTACTGGGACGTGCGTTGAGCCCACGACGTCCTAAATTACGATTTCGGATGTCCTGTTTCGTGTAACTTTCTCCTTATAATGAATACAATAATGCATTAACTTAAATTATTATATACTGAGACGTTTAGTGAGGTTGCCCCTGCTATATATGTACAAGCATTTTCAACAAGATCTACAGGGATACTTAGATCTTTTTTAAATTATATGACAAAGAAGTATATTTTTTATGTTCGAAGAGTAGTAGACGAGCGTGCAAGCTACCAGATGTTAAGTAGCCACTGCAGCCCATGGACACATCTAACTTCAAACAAAAGTGATATTTTATCTGAGATCGTTCGTAGATGCGTCATTACTTCTAAGGACTAAGATGATCGTCTCGCTGTAAGTGTGCCTGGCGACCGCACCCTTCCGACCGAAACACAACCGCTGTTTCACGGCGGATTATAAGGTCAGCGGTGGTACTTTCCCGGACGAGCCATACTTCTACCACCTATTAAAACATATATCAAAGTCTATAAACGTTTATTTATTTTTATAGCATATAAGTATAAAACGGCAGTCCTCCTGGGCTCAAACGGCACTACCACCCATGAACACTAATTTGAGGTCAACCACAGATGCGTTGCAAGCCCTCAGGACTAACCTCAGGCGTAGGGGTCATTCGCAACACATCACGTTAGAATGTTTCATGTTAGTATCTCTGCCTTAAAACCAAAGCACAGCCGCGTTATGAGACAGATATATGAAAGTTGGGATTTCGCTAATACGACTTGTGCAAAATGTTATTATTGAGACGCGAAAGCTTATTTCTGTCTTAAAATTAATTAACTTATTTCTGTCTAATTTGAACTCAATTAGAATCACGTGCCCCTCCAAATACTTATATGTTCCGATGTAAAGTAACACGATTGATTTTACTTAATATTCATGATAACTGAAATTATTTTAATTGATAATCATGACTTACTAATGTATTATATTTTTTTTCATTTTTAATTTAAGTTATATATTGTAATATATAAATCATTCAATGTATCATCATTATCTACCCATTACCGTCCTACTGCTGGGCACGGGTTTCTCTTAGAACGAGAAGGAGTAGGCCATAGCCCACCGCGCTGGCCAAATGCAGTTTGGTAGACTTCACACACCTTCGAAAACTTTACAGAGATCTCTCAAATGTAGGTTTCCTGGCGATGTTTTCTTCACCGTTAAAGCAAGTGATAATTAATTTCTAATACGCACATAATTTTGAAAAATCAGAGACTCGTGCGGTATTCGTACCCCGGACACTCAAGAGAGGCCGGAGACTTAACCACCTAACCACCAGGCTATCTCTTCTCATTATTCAATGCATATTAAAGGCAAATCTCATTACACTTTATGTGCATTAACGGATATTGCCTGTATACTCGCTGTTTGCATCTGCAACTGAGGTGACACTTAGACTTGTTAATGTAAATTGAATTGTATGTTGAATGTCTCGAATAAATAAATAAATAAACCGAGCATAATGACACATTAATGTCACCATCTCGGATCAAATCTCAATCGGGCATAAATTCAATTAAAGAATTTAGATATTGCAGATCGGGGTAATCGTGTGCTGGTCTTTGTTTATGTGTGCATGTATCTTTAGCAAGAACAAAGGAAAACCCAGACGAGTGAATACTTA
This sequence comes from Phareas burnsi, assembly GCA_018249415.1. NCBI lineage: Eukaryota > Metazoa > Arthropoda > Insecta > Lepidoptera > Hesperiidae > Phareas > Phareas burnsi. Next base: position 3,296 of record DWKL01001404.1, on the reverse strand, counting down.
TTTTTAGTATTACGTCAGGGTTGTTATGTTATGGGTATATTTAATAAATTATATTTATTTGCAAAGACGTGTATTACAAAACGAAACCAATACTTAAATAAATAACCCTATAAAAGTCGACATGTTGTTCGACCAAAGATCGACCCATCGTTGATTAAACAGGAAAGTGACAGAAGTCAAATGTTACATCTTCATGATTTCTAGAAATGTCTGTCTATGATATTCATTATAATCTTCACTTTCTTAGTTTCATGATATTCAAACTAGATACCGCATGTAGCTGTTTCCGTAGACATTACATAAATATAGATTTATGTAATGTCTACGGAAACAGAGAGAGACACAATTCTATTTTCTTTTATAACTAAAGTTCTATCTGAGGTCCTACGTAGAAGTGTCACTACTTCTGAGGTCTAAAACCGTCACCTCGGTGTGTGTCCGGCAATCGCACCTCTCCAACTGAAATACAAAACCTGCTGCACGGAGATGAGGGCGGCGCTGATACCACCCCAGACGGACTATAGTTCTACCATCTATCAAAATTCTAGATCCGAGACCGCCATTACACCGCAATAAATATCAATATGGTTGAGTTACTACTAAAGTACAAAACAAAAGATACAATTAATAATAAAAAAATATTTGTATAATTAATTTACAAACAAAAATTTAATAATATTTTTTTTTTATCTACAAACATACATACGTACATTACAAATATTTTCTTAAATCTACAATCCAATCTGGTGATTGGATCGCGATGTCGACTGAGACAAAACTTAAATCCACCATAACTTTGAACCACTATATAACTGCGTGCAAGAGCCTCTCAGCGTTTCATGAGGCTGGCCACATGAAACGTCACATAACACCACATCGTCTTGTGACTATAGACTCGGGATTATTGTTTTGCAATGTATTGTCATCATAATACAAAATAACAGAAAACGAATAATAGGTAGGGAGATAAAATTGTATTTAAAATATTGACCCAGAAATAACAAGGATATTATACATCTGTCCACGTTCAAATAAATGCTTTTAAACAAAAGGCTTTCTATATTCAAAGCCTAGAAGTTGCCTCGTAGTAGTAAAATACTAGTATACTACCCTATGTCGTAGGTACCATGGACACACACAAGACGAGGACACACAACCAAACTAAGAACAGAAATCTAAATTCATCATTTAGATGCCCGCCTGCCCGGGAATTAAACCCGGAACTCTCTGCATGTTATACTAGAAAGGTAATCGCTGCGTTACGCGGATCGTCAAATTATAAGTAATGCTACTGACATAGTATTCTTAACTTGGTAATAATTCAGAAAAACTTCGTGAAAAGTGAATTAATTAACTAACCAACAATACCTCCTAACAGCGTATCGATTCAACGGGAGCGGTAAGCGACTCGCCGTTGCGACAAGTTGATCGACAGTTATCGAGTGGCCGCGAAACACGAACTATTCGAAGAATCAATGCCAAGTGCAAGTTTCAATGTAACGGAGCCGCGCCTCTGGAGTTTGTGTACAAACAGTCATAACAGACGAGCATCGGAAATTTACAATAGCACTGATGTATTTATTGCTTTTATGATTGACTTTCGTTCGTACTTTTTGGTACGTAAGGCGGTAGAACCATATGTATGCCACCTTCGTAAGGCGCCGTGAAGCAATTCTTGTGTTTCAAACAAAATTGTGGTCAAACAGTCGTGCACAGTAGAGATTATCGCCAAACAATTTTGAAATGTCCTATTGACTGAATGAGTTTCGTGCTGGCCGTTTTATTGAGTCCGTCATGACAAAAAGTATTTTTTTATTTTGTGTAATAATGTTATGGTTATTGGGGTATATATACTATTTGATAAAACAACCTCAATATCGTTCAAACTTAAGCATTGAATAAATTACAGTCGAATTTCGACCACTCGGCGACCACTAGTACTAATAATTATTGTAGGTAGATATTAAATCATTTGACCTCCTTACAGTTTATGAAAATCTACAAGATATAGCTATAGAAATATTTCATCTGGTTCAATTAAAATGGACACTCAGGTAAATCGGAACCCAGTCGTATTATCATGTTTCATTAAAAGTTTTCAAAGGCGTGCACTTCTCTGCAGATTGCCACTTACACAACTTTCAATTGGCAATTTATTTCTTATTAGAAACCGATAGCCTCCGTCCGCTGCTAAGTAAAAGTTAAACACTTTACACGGAAGTTAGCGAAGACAAGCTTTTAATAACCACGAACTCACATAGGAACTTGTAATATAATTTGCTTCTATTTGATCTAACAGTATAAAAAAAAAAAAAAGTAGTAGTAGTAGTAGTTTTAAAAAAAGTGGTGATAGCCCAGTGATTATGATTCCGGCCTTTTATGCTGGGTGTCCGGAAGCGTATCCCGCATGCACCATTAATTTTTCGAAATTATGTGCGTATTAAAAATTAATGATCACTTGCTTTAACGGTGACGGATAGCATCGTAAGGAAACCTACACATCTGAGAGTTTTTTTGTAAAGTTTTCGAAGATGTGTCAAGTCTGCCGCTCCGCACTTGGCCAGAGTGGTAGACTATGGCCTAATCCTTCTTATTCTGAGAAGAAACTCGTGCCCAGCAATGGGACATTAATTGGTTGATGATGATGATGATTAATTTTAATAATTACATGTATAGATGAAACTAAGGAATAGTGTGAACTCCTTAAAAACTAGCATCTCATTAGCGACCCGTGCCACGCAGTGGTAACTGTACCGGGTTCGATTCTCGCTTAGGAGAGATCTAAATTATGAATTTATATTTCCGTTCTAAAGGCGGCAGAACCCTTCGTAGTTTGACATATATCAGCCTACACAGTAGTTTGACATATATCAGTATACAAACATATTTCAGCCTTCTACATTATAATAATTGAGGCACTTCGAAACGTGATGATGCAACATTTCGCACGCGGTAATAAAAATATACAGGAAATGTTGCAAATTCTACTCCGGGCACCGATAGTGGAAACTTTTTATAATTTTATGTTAGTTAAAAATTAAATTCAGCTGAGACAATGGGCGGCGTTGCGCTGCAGCAAAAGTTTGTGTCAACACTACCTTCGTTAGCGTTACTAATACTAAGAGCTGAATTTGGTGTGTAACTCTACAGTTCGGTTACATATACCCACTATGCCCCACGTCTGTTCTTCATAGTGCATCTTTACTCAAGGACAACAGCAGTACTTTAACATATTCTGAGTGCGATAAATATAATAATTCTTATATTTATCGATATATATATATATATACATATTT
>DWKL01001403.1:0-14744 GCA_018249415.1 Phareas burnsi | reverse complement strand
GTATTTTTTTATCTGAATTAAAATGCATGATTAACTTAGTTAAGTTACCGTACACGTGTAAATCTTTATCAATATCATATTTAATTTTGTCGTATTGTAAAGAAATTATTGTAGAAACATCGTTGTAGTATACTCGTTTTATGGCAATCACCAACGATTTATAAATTTTCTATGCTCCCCGTGCCACTCGGTTGCGGATGCGAGCCCCACACCGTCCTCGGGAACTCGATGAAAACAAGGAGATAACCGGATGATTACAGATTGGGTGGCGTCCATCACCTGTTTCCATTGAGATATAATTTTTCGCTTTGCTATTATCAATGTGACCCTATAAAATCAATGTTGGATTAGAAAAGTGCAATGCAGTTTACTTAATCTAGTTAAAATAAAAAGTCAAGAAAAATTTATTTAAGTATCTATATTTTATGAATTATTTATTCCTTAAACAAAAATACGTGTCGATAATTGAAATAATTATACTAATATTATATCCACTGACGAACATACAAACCGTTATCATAATTTTTTAATTTCCATGCAAAGGTACAGGATTTTGTAAGGAAACTATTCTTAACTTAAGAGGCATTTTACCTAACGATTATTTCAATACGCATAACATCTAATTCGTGACATTGTCCGTATTTCTACGGTAAAATTCAAGATAATTTTAAAAATTTATTTAACTCAAGGAAGTCTGTATTCCTTGAGCACCTGTCCAAAGATTCATAAATTGTAGACGGGAGTTGCCTGCCATTTATTCCGTGATACATGTGTTCGACCTGGACGAAAATAATATTCCTTATACTTAGATGGAAAATATTTAAATAGAACAAAGAAAGAAGAACGAACAGAACGGACAAAGAACAACAAGTGTGCGTAGCATTTAGCTAATAGTGGCAGAAATGATTCGACAATTGAAGAGTCACCATAAATGTGTTAAAAGTCATGGCGTTGGAGGGCGATAGCTGTGTGTATATTTAATTTGCTGAAGCAACAGTCAGAATCGAGTAGAAAATATCAGTCATAAAAATGTAACAGATACCATTAATTTAAGAGATAACATTATGTCTATAAATTGGTATTGAGGCAAAATAACTGTATATTTAGTAGGTGGTAGTTCGTTCTTCGTGGTAACTATAGTTCGTTCGAGGAGGTACCACCGCAGCCATAATTCGCCATGAAGCAATTACTGTATTTCATTTGGAGAGGCATGGTTGCCGGGTACACTTATAACCGCGGCCATTTTAGTCCTCGAGATCTAAGGTCGACCGCATCTACGTACGACATCAAATAGGACTTCAGTCCTGTTAGTTAGATGTGTGTCCGTGTACTGCAGTGGCCACTTGACATCAGGCAGCCTGCACACCTCTTAACTACTCTTCACACAAAAATATCATCCATATTTAACGATCAAGTACGATATTTATTTAGTACGAAGTTTCTCAGTTTGCGATTTGACTATGAGCGAAGACCAGTTCCTTCCATTGTCCATGGCAATCTTTATCTTCGAAAATCATTCACATTCCGTGTGAACCGTGGTCTTCCACGCTAAAGGTACAGGCTTCGAATTTCAAACTATACCCCATATGTAACTTTTGAAATAATATTCGCAATATTAAGCATTCACAATGACTAACAAGAAAACGAGAAAAACATCGTGAGAAAACCTATAGAGTTATTTAAAGCGTCGTCTATAAAACGTGGCTTACTGTGAGAGTGCGTGTCCAGAAGCGGAACAGAAGGGCTGATGATGATGAAGATGAAATGTCGTCCGAAGTTAGTTCGTGCATTTACAATTTGCCCGGCGGCTCTCTACAGTGTTTATATTATTATACGGAGAGTACGTGTAACGAGATTGCAAGTAATAAATTCGTTAGTACAACGTATATTACCGAAATGATATTATGCTAAAATATCCGGGAACATTTACTGGCCTTAATGATTTCACACCCTGTCGTATCGTTTTCCGTTAATTTCATACCCGTCATAGATCAACATTCACCGAAGGACTCTAGGGTTGTGTTTATAGTTATTTGCGAGATGTCGATGATTACGAAAAATTTGAGTTCTAAGTCGTTCTAAGTCGAACGTTTTGACCGTTGTCACTGTTACAAATTTCTAAATTTAAATAACGTGTTTATGGTGCTTTCCGTTATTTTCAGATGCATCATAAATCAATATTAGCCTAGGAACTATGGTTGTGTTATTGGTTATTTACGAAATATCGAAGATTACTATAAATTGTTTTGTATACTTCGTGCGTTTTAAAAATAACTGAAGTAAATGAAATCCCCGTCAATCTTCAGATTTCTAAATGTATAAACCGTATTCACGTGACTTTTCGTTATTTTCAGATTTATCATAAATCAGTGTTCGTGAAGGGAATAGGGAATTATTTACTTATTTATTTCCGAAATGTGGATGGTTACGAAAAATTGCGCTTTAAGAGGTCGCGTGTTGTAAAAATCTCAGAATTAAGTGTAACCTTTGTCACCGCAGTCACTTTTACAGATTTCTGATACAGTGTGTATTGCTTAATCTCAACAAATGATATGTGATGCATCATAAATCAATATTCGCCACTGAACTAGGATTGTGTCTTTGATTATTTACCAGATAATAAAGATAATAAAAAGATGTGTTTCAAGAATTCGAACGCTGAATTCTGACTGAACTTTATAAGCCATTGTCACTTTTACAGATTGCTAAATTTAACACACTTTTATACAAATTCCATTTTAATGTTTATATTAATTTTCATCGACGATATACGCGACAATTCCTTAATTGTAATTGCTTTAGAAACTGAAGATAATAATTCGATAATATTGCTATCCTTAAATTAATAATTTCATGCCTAAAATTTGTATCGGAAACATTGTATTTCAAATTATTAGAACACCAGCAACTACGTACAGACTAGTACGCTTATAATTCTTCTTATGAAATGTAAATAAATTTACATTGATTGTATGTGAATGCTTGAACAGTTTAATGAAGAGAGCCAGAAAGACGTCTAGATGATTAACGTACCTTTCTGTACTGGATTTAGGTTCGAAAGGTAGTTAGTTATTTTTGAAACGTGGTACTATAGTTCATCCGGGGAGGTACCACCGCCCCCCTCATAAAGCCGTGAAGCAATTATTGTATTTCGGTTGGACAGGTGAGGTTGCTGGGTATTCTAACAACGAGGCGACCATCTTAGTTCTCAGGAGTTAAAGGTCGCCTGTTTGAGATTAAATGTTTATGTTCATGGGCTGCGGTGACCACTTAACGTTAGGTGATCTGCATGCTCGTTTGGTCTTCTTCGCACATAAAGGTTTTTAATTCATATCTTTTTCAATCTATGGTGTCCAGGACGCAAGGAATCCTAATGTTTAAAAGCATTACAACTTTCAATACATACTAATGTTATAGCAAGTAATTTCCAAACATATAACAAAGCTTACATTAAGCTCATAATAAACTAATGTTAAACTTGCCTTAAGCTTGCGCTTACAAAATTCCTGTGTTCCGTTAAGAAGAATATAAGCTCTAGCGCTATAAGTATCAAGTTTATGTTTTGTTCACGATGTAATTATATCGTGGCACAGTTTTGAATACTCACTTTGACTTTAAGGCACTTCGTACACACGGATACTTAAGACTTCGCATCTCGACTACTAGCACCGTAAAGTATAGAGTTTTGACATAAGGTCGCGTTGTTGCCATGTTGGCGATGCGACTTTGTTTACTAAGCTTCGCGCCCATGTACGTGTGTATGTGTATCACAACAAGCTACCGAGCTTGTTGTGATATCGAATATCCAACATTTCGCATAATTTTCTATTGTATTGTCTCATACAATTTCGATACGTCCAGCGACGTAACTGCATGCGTATTTTTGACTCACAGTAGCAGTGCTAAGCGCTGCTGTGTTTCGGTGTGAAATGTGGGGTGGAATAGACATTTACACGAGACGCTTCAACTTATTCCTCTGGTGTGACATAGTATCTATGGTAGTGTTTCTTCAAGGTTTTATTTAAGGTTGATTACAGATATTATTTGAGATTGATCACAAGTTAAATAGGTGGTAGAACAATCGTTTGTCTGTCGTTCAATAACCCGCCGTGAAGCAATTGTTGTGTTTCGGTTACAGAGGTACGGTTGCCAGGCACACATAGCGAGGCGACCATCATAGTCCTCGGGAGTAGTGACGCATCCATATTCATATACAATGTCAAACGGACTTCGGTTTTGTTTGGGTTTGGATGTGGGTGTCCGTAGGCTGCGGTGACCACTTAACATCAGGTGGCCTGCATGCTCGTTTGCTACTTTACAAACGTAAAAAAAAAGTTAATTATAGGAAATAGAATTCCTCGTGCTTCCAAAGACTCCCAGTAGCAGTGGTAAGCGCTACTGTTTCAATTTAAAGGGTGTGATAAGGACTAGACATTTGCACGAGACGCTCCAACTTACTCCTCAGGGATAACAACGCATTAGTGGTCGTTCTGCTTCAAGGCCATCAATTTATTTGGGGTTGATTAAAGATATTCATGTGCGGCTTTGCCTAATTAAATCTGACGTTACGCGATGAATAAGATTATGGCAGAGCTATAAGAGCTTCATTTCTAAATATCCGTAACTAACCGTAAAGCACACCGTGTAAGAAGCATAGATCTATAAAAGTGCGCTTTGGATATAAAAGTCTGCGTGCATTAAATAAACATGAAGCGCTCTAGCTGCTGATTACATTAATTGACATGTTTCCATCCGCAGCACTATTTCGCTAATCTTTGTTATGCGAAAGGAGGAACAAGCCGACGAATTGAAATGTATAAATAGAATGTCCATTCCGCAAGCTTTAACACAACTCACTCTATCCATGATGGAAACAAAGGAATAATAAATGAAATTACAAAGCCTTTCTGTGATTGCAACACTGAAACGAGCACCAAAAATAGGACCAAATAAGTCCAATAAGCTTCTTATCTACAAGCAAGCATCAACTAGCATTGTTGTCATCAGTATTATGTCCGCCTGCCGGTCTCGTGGTCCATAACTGGGAGAAGATTATATTAGGTACTATAAACAAAGTATGCAGCGATAGCCTAGTGGTTAAGATTCGGCCTCTCAAGCTGAGTGACCGGGGTTCGAACCCCGCACGCACCTCTAATTTTTCAAAGTTATGTGGGTATTAGAGGTTAATTATCACTTGCTTTAACGGTGAAGGAAAACATCGTGAGGAAACCTACACATCTGAGAGTACTTTGCAAAGTTCTCGAAGGTGTGTGAAGTCTACCAATCCGCACTTGGCCAGCGTGGTGGACTATGGCCTAATCCTTCTCTTTCTGAGAGGAGACCTGTGCCCAGCAGTGGGACAATAATGGGTCGATGATGAAACAAAGTATATGAAATCTTCGGTGTATTGGTAAGTAATGAATTGGACGGACTGGATTCTAGTTGAAATGCTCCGTGCGAAATTGTTCAATTATACGGAACCGGATCGGTATTGTAGATTCCAGTACCCCGAAATCACTTTGAGTGACTTCAGACAAAAAAAATCGGGCGATATTATTAAATACTAGCTTTGCTCGCGGCTTCATCCGTGTTTATAAGCGTTTCCTAGTTGTGAAACAGGATCACAACTTAGGGAAGGTCGTCTCTATGACACGGGCCCAGTTGTTTTATACGAACATGAAGGCATCCTAACGACATTGCTGATGTGGCGAGAAATGGTTGTAGGCACTTGATAACATTTTTTTATTTATCATCGATTCGTTACAGTCTCGTCCCGGCCACGTATCTTCTTTTTCAAACCGCTGTTCAGGACTTAGGGCACAAAGCTGCCCAAGTGCAGGCAAGTGGACTTTACTCACCGTTGAAAGCATTTAATAAGCACTCCAAACGCATATAAATTTCCTCATGACATTTTTCTTCATCGTTAAAATAAGATTAAATATTTTCCAATACACATGTAAACAGTGATAGCCTAGTGGTAAGATCCCGGCTCGTCACAATGGCGGCTGAGTTCGAATCCTCCACGCATTGTTCTAAGTTATATGCGTATTATAAATTGGAAGTTCATTATCACTTTCTATAACTGCAAAGGAAAAGATCGTGAGGAAACCCACATGCCTAAGAGATCTCGGTCAAATTCTCAAACGTGTGCGAAGTCCACCAATTCGCACTAAGCTAGCGTGATAGACTATGACCTAACTCTTCTCATTCTGATAGGAGATCCGAGTGTAGTAGTGGGATATATCAGTTCGCAATAGTGGCTTAATGATAATATAACTTACGAAGTAAATCAAAGGTGTGGCCTTGAATTCAAATCCGGACAATCGAAAAAGAAATTTTCCTTAATTTTGTGTAATCCTAAATGAAAACTGATGATTACTGAAATTTATATTAAAAATGGTCAAGGATTAATTAGACTAAGTTTACGAGCATATGATAATATCATCACATGTGTGCTGTATGTATTATAGAATGTGCGAAGCGTGCATAGCCCTGCGGCTTGTGTGAATCGTAACCGATCTACAAAGTTAGGCAACGTCGAGCGCGGTCAGGAATTGTGTGGGAGACCGTTGTAGCTATATTTTCATGTGCGCTTCCATGCTTCGGAGCTTCGTTAAGCTGGCGGTCCCGGTTGTTATCATTGGAAAGCAGCCGTTAAACCTTGTCGGAGGCTTTGTGGACGATTTGAAAAATTACCAAACACGTGTTGGCCACTAATCCGTTTCTCCACCAATCCGCATTGGAGAAGCGTGGTGAAGTATGCTTAGCAGTAGGATATAAAAAGGGTAAGTATCGATTTAAACATTTATAAGAATTAATATAAGATTCTTTTCTATAGACAGATTTCCATAACGGATATTTTTAACATCAATATCATCAACATATTAATTATATTTTTGTTTGTAATTACGTCATTGTTCTATGGAAAGTGCGATATTTTTAAGTAAACAAATATGAACTTCATACTAATTTCAATAAGACAAAATAAAAAACTCAACAAAACTATAAATTAGTAAAAGTTAATTGTTTAAAAAGTACCCGCGGTACTCAACTTTAAAATACTTGTCGAGTTTTACAAAAACTTAAATTTTGGCCATCGTAACACACACAATAAGAATGTATTCGTAAGCTTGTGAGCTAAGCCGATTTAGCAAGCTTAACCTGCACCGCCGCGCACAGACTGGAAATAAACTGTTTCAGGACTGACAGGTGTTATTTTAGTTTTAACTACAACAGTTAAATTAAATATTTGCACAAGTTGTTCTGAAAATGGTGTAACTTTTCGTGATTCGACTCCGTCGCTACACCTATTTCTGCCTTATAACAACAGTGTTAAGCGATGCTGTGTTCTGGTTTGAAGAGTATGGTAAATGAGAGACGCTTAGTGGAGGCCTTCCACTTTTGTCCTCAAGAGTAAAAATTAAATCCTACTCGGCTTTGATTATAGATGTCCGTGGGCAGCAGTGACCACTAACCATAAAGTGAACAACTTGCTCGTAAACCAAAAACCCAAGCGGGTTATATAATAGCCTACGCAATTTATAGACTTCAATTAGACAAGTAATCAAGGGTCTGGTCGTGCTGCTTGGAATGACGATCGATGCCAAAGTTAATAGCCACTTAAACATTTTAAACCAAAATTATCTTCCTAATGTATGATGTGATGTATGAATGTAGGTGTATGTACCTACGCCATGTTTTTATTTAACTATAATATCGTTGGTGTATTAAATAATATGCTTTTATACTTTAATGTTTCATCATCATTAATTACCATTATCAATCCATTAATGTCCCACTGCTGGGCACGGATCTCCTTACAGAATGAGGATGTCCATAGTCCACCACGTTGGCCATGTGCGGATTGGTAGCCTTCAAACACCTTCAAGAACTACTCAAGTATGCTCTCGATGTTTACCTTCGCCGTTAAACCGAGTGATAATTAATTTTGTGTATTAGATTTTAATTTTTGAATATATCTAATACTTGTTTACATCTTTATGAAATAACAATATTCGAGTCTGATAGCAAATGCTCACTTTAGTTATAATTAGATAAATATAACCTTATGATTGTCAATTTTAAGACGCCTCACTTTATAAGCAAAGGTAATGATAGTAAGTCACATTAATGTAAGATCACCATATTTCCCATTTCCAGGTTAGCAAATACAATAATCAAAGTTTTCCAAAACGACCTCCCTAATTTCGTCATCACTCCAATCTCGATGCCGCCATCTTCACTTGTTTTTTTCATGTAGCTGTCAATCTATTTATTTCACTTTAATTTTCAGCCAGTTATTTTCATACATTTAATAAGCAACCTTCTTTTATTTTATGTCGAGAATATTTTACCTTTTAATATTTTATAAACCTAACACAATAATAATGATGATAATCATCATAATACGGTGACACGCGGGGGCGGGACAAGTATATGCAGCTTTCTAATGCCGGACCTCTCGACCATATGAACTTAATAATTAATGGCAATAACAATTTATGATATTCCAAACATTGCAACCTCGTTTACTTAAAAAAATGAAATGCACACCTTTTTTATTATTAAAACTAGCAATCACGCAGACGGGACACCTGATGGAGAGTGGTCACTATCGCCTATGTACATTTGCAACACAGGAGTCGCCAACGCAACGCCGGCTTTGAAGGAGAGCTCATTTTGAGCACCTTTTTTCGAAGAACCCTATGTCACAGCGCTCTGGGAATACGTAAGGAAAAAGTTCGTGCCACTTCTTGCGCGTCCATTGTATAAAAGAACGTGTTAACCGAACCGTGGAGCGGAACCCAACCGAACACGGGTCCAATTGCTAGAGATGGAAGCTCATCCTACAGCAGGTAGTGCGATAAAGGAAGGATAATGTGGGCACATATCGAACAGTTCCTCGGAACACGCATCATTATAAAATCCGTCATAATGTACTGGGATCCTATATTTCGCAGGAGACTTAAATACTCGAGCCAGTTGGTTATCTCTGACAATCCATACATCGCGCTTCTGTTCGTCAAGTGAACTAAGTTGGTACCGCGGCGTTTTCCTCAGAAGTGGGAATAGTACTCAATGTGGAGGCGTACTTGAGATTCGTAAAGCAAAAGCAGCTGTCCCACGGTGAAGTACTGCATCGCTTCGTTCATGGCGCCCAGCTTTTTAGAAGCCAACTTAGCCTTATTCTCCAGATAGAGATCTACACGCCCGAAGGTCTTTCATAATGTTCTTAAACATATATCAAGTGTAAGTTAAAGATATATCAAGTGTACGTACTTGGTTAGTGCGGTAAACTATACCCAAACCTTTAATTTTAGTATGCCGGAAACATGACAACAACAACAACGCATTTATGGTTCCAGTTTGTTACATGATTCCCGAGCAAACCATACGTGCATATTACGGACAGCCTTACGGGACAAGTGAGTAGACAGCATTATCCTTCAGCCCATCGATTCAATCTAGTCCTCATGTTCAATATTCGAGATGGAAGCTTTCGAAGCGAGCTTTCAATTCCAGCACGTTTCGGTGTGTGTGTGCAGACTGGTGTTGAGTCTCATCTATTGTTATACGCGCGAATACGTTAAAATATACATTTACAATCAATTATTTATGAAAAACGGATAAAGCTCTTGCGGATTTTGAAAAGCTCCACCGAGCGGTAAACTTTCAACAACAATGTATAATCTCTTATTATTGAAGCTGCTCGTATAATTTTAACGGCATTCTTTACTTGGTATCAACATTTTTTGTATATCAGTTTAATATGAATCATTACGTATACAATAAAGTTTGTGGTCCAAATAAAAAATAATATACAAAACTTAAAAAATTCTACTTTTTAGGCTTCCATACGCAAATGGCGTAAACGGAGCCCTTGTAATTTCGTCACGTCCGTTTGTCCGTATGACAAAGTCGTTACACTCGGGGACGTAATTTAGAATGTTTATGTTTAAAGAGTAGCAAACGAGCATGCAGGCCTTGGTACTTGGTGTTACGTAGTCACTGCAGTCCATGGACACCTAAATCTAATCTCAAACAAAACTAAATTCTATCTGAGGTCGTACGTAAACGTGTCACTACTCCCGAGGACTAAGTTGGTCGCCTCGTTGTAAGTGTTCGGCAACCGCACCACTCTAATCGAAAAACAAGAACTGCTTCACGGCGGATTATGAGGACGGCGGTGGTACTTCCCCGAACGATTTATCTACCACCTGTCAACATCGCGAGGAAATCTATGCATCTAAGTTCTCTGCAAAGTTTTTGAAGGTGTGTCAATTCTACCAATCCGCACTTGGTCGGCGTGGTAGGTTATAGCCTTCCCTTATTGACTTTGAAAAGGAACCCATACCCAGCAGTAGAACAGAAACATGTTGATGATGAATGAAAATTTTATTTAAATCAGTAGATGGTGACATGAGCGCTATTGAGGGCGTCAAGATTGTGTCACTGTAACTTTTTAACTAATGGGTGAAGAATTCTCAAAAAAAAAAGTTAGGTAACGAAAAGCGTTTTCAACGAAACTTGATTTCTACAAGATATGTTGTGAAGTTATTTTATTCTACATCTATTTATTACGTACTAGTTCAGAATTTTAATCGTGGTTGTTCATTCAGATTGCCAAATCCTTCACTGTGCGTGGTCATACACGCACTTGAGGAACATTTTTTAATTATTTGTAGATCTCAAAGGTGGTAGAATCCGTCGTGAAGCAGGTTTTTTTATTTCGGTTGGAGAGGTTCGGTTGCCGGGCAAAGTTACAGCGAGGCAACCATCATAGTCCTCAGGAGAGTGATGCATCTACATACGACCTCAGACGGAACTTTACCTTTGTTTGAGTTTAGATGTGTGTATGCATGGGCTGCAGTGACCACTTAACATGTAGTGGTATGCATACTCGTTTGTTACTCTATAGACATAAAAAATAATATTTTAAGAAAACATACAATAGAAGTGATACACAAATGAGATATACTCTGTTTACGACTTACTTCATCTTGTGGTTTTCATGTGCCGATGTGCTTGCGCATATTAAAATTTCCTTTCCAATTTTCTTGCCTTACAATGCGTAAAGAAATTTAAATTCGGCATAGAACATTAATTTAATAAATAAAATATAGAGCACACAATTGTGTTAAAATTTTCCTTTCGCCATACTATATTCAATGCCTCCATTTTAGCAATACAAATACTTACTATTGTAATTAAAAATATTTACATTGCAGGTTACTATTGATGATCACTATCAAATTGATATCCTGCCCGTTTACATCAACACGAGTTTATTTTAGAAATAACACAGAATTAAAAATCTCGCTATGTGTGAATTAACTTACCGCACATCTTCGAGTTCGTAGAACATGTCTTTCGAAGAGTCGTGGATGTAGATCTTGACTCGCGGGCTGTCCATGTAAGCCATGGTGAGCTGTTGGGAGAAGCTCCTCACGAACAGAGCCTTTACCGTGTCGATGGACGTGATTTCATTGGGGAGCAGAGCGCGCTTCGTCTCGTTGCGGTATTGCAGGAATACTAAGCCTAAAACAAAAAAGTTACATTATATCACCAAGCCACGGGCAAAGCGGGTGAACGCGAGGCCGGAATAATTCCCCCCTCCCCGTGGTGCACAGCGCCATAGGATTTGAGAGGCCTGGTAGGGTAGGAAGTTCACCTTTCGTTCGTTCGTTATAATTCAGTTCCTGGATGAGTGTGGTCCAATTGGCGCGTCGAATGTACGATCGCACCGATCAAGGACCGCATTTCCATCTAGAGGGATCACGCTTTACCACGGTCGCCTTGCTTGAGCTTGGCGTCTCCCAACGACCAGCGAGGCCACTGTTGTGATCAGCTCCACAATGACCGACTTCGCCCCATTAAACAGCAGGGTCGGTAAGAATATTTATATTGTCTTTTAATATTATAATGTTCCTCGTTAGTATTTTAATATTATAAAGTAACATCAATATACCCGGGGGGTATTCGACTCCGTCGGGATCTGCCCGGGCAAAGAGAACACCCTCGAGACCCATAGCCTCCACCTACCCACCGCTTCCCCTATTCGGATCTTAAAGGCAGCGTGGAAAGTCCCTTGTATCATATGGTGTATTTTACCTCTATATATGAACAAATCACTCCTACTGGAACCTATAGGACTGGATCACGGTATCAGTGAAAATATCACTCCAAAAACTAACAACCATTTGGTAACTCATTTGTATGAGCTTTGTTGAGCCCTGAACAAACCTGAACAAAAAATACACAACGGTCTAATTTACAGCTTATTAAAAAGAATACAACGACTCCTTCAGCACAGTGGTAACTCGTATACTCGTCTGACACGAAGAGGTTTCCGGGTTCGATTATCAGCCGGGCAGACATTTGAATTAATTTAGATTTCGATTCTAAGTTTGGGTATTTGTGAACTCGTCATTGTATGCTATCATAGTGGGACTATGAGTATGGAAAACGTTATTAAGTAATTAATGATTATCCAACACAGCAGTTATATAACGTTATATAATACGATAACAATCTCTAACATATTTAACACTTTACTATTCTTTAATACTTTTGTTAGATGTTAACATTTTAATACTTTTGTTAGATGTTATTTACTTGTAAAGAGTTTTTAAGAGGCTGTATAACATCGTGTAATTTCTTTTACAAAAGTTATGATTTACTGTCGTGTAGCAATTCGTCATATAACGTCTCTTGTCAGACACTGTTCAACAACATGTTAAGGTTTTATAATTTATGATATATATTCTTCACTAAAATGTTATTTAATAAATCCTTTACAACATAATATAACTTCTACATGGAAGCATAATAATATTTTGAATGGATAAGCTTTTTTTGTATAAATTTTAATCCTTCAGTTATTTTCTTTTTTACGTAAATCTGTAGTAACAATATGTTTAAACATTCAGCGAAAAGTATTTTCGACTTACGCGAGAATATCTTCAACGTCCTATTAATTACGTAGTTATTACAATAATATGTTTTAACCAACCGCTTGACCAATATCGAAAATGTTAAGTCCATGATTTCATATTTATCCGATTTCATGTATTGTAATTGAAATTATAAAACCCGAAATGGTAAAATTAATTTCCATCAAAACTTTCCTTTTGTAAGATTGATTTTCAGGCAGTAAATTATTTAATAGGAAAGGAAATAGTCAAATCAATACCTAAGTAAATATAAATTACGCCAAAGCATTCATTCAAAATATTGACAGCACTTACATTCCAACGACCAAGAAGTCAAAGTAAATATACGTCATACTTGTAACTTCTCACAATTATAAGAAAATATATTAATAACAAATAGGTATATTAAGACTTTAAACAGTTCAGTCGTGCCCGAAGTTATATGTGGATATCTATGGGCTGCAGTGACCACTTAACATCGGATGGGCAGCATGTGCCCTGGCTACTCTTCTTACATAAAAAAAATTAAATGTTTGTTTCTGTTTCAGATAAGTAGCAAACGAGCTAGCAGTTCACAAGATGATTCCCAATGGGCGGTAGTGTCCACTTGGTTACTACCACACTTTGGTCACTGACTAAGTGGTCGCTGCTGTCCATGGACATCTAATCAACCCCGAATAAGATTGAAGTCCTAATTAAGGTAGGCTATAGATGCATTGTTTACACAGGGTGTTCTGAGAATTAACTCCGCACATCATGTGTAAAATGTATCCCTCTTGCCACACCCATCAGATCAGAACGCAGCAAAGTTTAGCACCACTGTTATAAAGCAACAATAGTTATGGAGATGATGCGGAGCCGAGGCACGAAGGGTTCTACCACTTATTCTACAGCTTCAAATATTATTGAGCTGGGGTTAAGTTACAGTAAGTGCATTTTTCATTTAAGTAATCATTTACATTGCAATGGGCACTAAAGCGCGCGGCGCCCCGCGTCTTGCGTAGATCGTAACCGATCAACGAAATTAAGCAACGTCGGGCGCGGTCGGTAGTTGGATGGGTGACTGCTAATGGCTAAATTTCATGCGCATTTTCATGCTTCGGAGGGCATGTAAAGCTGTCGGTTCCGGTTATTATCATTAGATACCGGTCGTCAAACATTGACGGAAGCCTTATGGGCGGTTTGAAAACATTCAACTCGTATTGGCCACTAAACCGTATCGGCACCAATCTGTATTGGAGCAGCGTGGTGGAGTATGCTTTGGGCTTTCCCCAGTTGTGGGGAGAGACCTGTGCCCAGCAGTGAGACATAAAAGGGTTGGAGTCACAGGTATTTTACAATGATATTACAAGACAACTCGCGTGGCGCCATATCGGTCTGACACTTACAGGAATCCGGGTTCGATTCAAATATTAAATAACAATAATATAAACAATAAAAACATTCTATTCAAATATCAAATATTTGGTTCAAATATTCAAACAGATATCTATCTGATGAATATAGGTTTCTGTTCTGGTGTTTGTCTATCTGTCTGGGTGTCCTTGTATGTATCCATGAATACACAGAGTATCTTAGCGCGGAGCTATGAATGCAGAAAGCGTTATTTACTTTTATAATCGATTTAAACTTTTTATTTGATAAATAAATAATATCTTCTGATATTTTGATGCAAGCAGCGATAGCTTAGTAGTTAAGATTCCGGCCTCTCAAGCTGAGTGGCCGGGGTTCGAACTTAATTATCACTTGCTTTAACGGTGAAGGAAAACATCGTGAGGAAACCTACACATCTGAGAGTTCTTTGCAAAGTTC
>DWKL01001402.1:0-14749 GCA_018249415.1 Phareas burnsi | reverse complement strand
AACACAACAACTGCTTCACGGCGGATTATGAGGGCGACGGTGGTACTTCCCCAGACGAACGATTGTTCTACCACCTATCAAAAAGAACCACATATTAGAAAGAGTGAATTGCAAACGGCAAAGAAGAAATATTAAGTAAGTTTAAGCACCTTGACAGAACTTTTACTTAGAAGCTGGTAGAACTATAGTTTGTCCGTGGTAACAACGTCGCTCTCATTGTCCACCGTGAAGCACTTCTCGTGTTTCAATTGGTGGTGTGCGGGTGCCGGAACAATTACAATAAGGCGACCACCTTAGTGCACAGGAGTAGTGAAGCATCTTCGAACGACCTCAGGTAGGCCTTCAGCCCTGTTTGAGGTTAGATGTAAACCGCACTTAACATGAGGACGACAACACCCTCGTTTGCTACTCTCAAAACCTAAAAAAACTTTATCGCCTTTATTTTCCTTAAAACAGTAACATCATTAACGCATTACTATCCCACTGCTGGGCATGGATCTCTTCGAACTAGAAATGTTAGACCATACTCCACTACGCTGGCCAAAAGCGTATGGGTAAACTTCGCAAATCTTTACGGAGAACTCTTAGGTTCCGTCATGATATTTTCCTTCACAGTGAAAACTAGTGACGAATGCAGCTATGAAAAAATAGAGATACGTACAGGAATCGAATCTCAGATCCCAGCGTGAGAGTCTGACATTTTACCAAAAGCCTATAATTTCACAAATATACACAACACAATTGCGCACAGCGAATGAAGAACCTATTTATAACTTGACCTTTCAACATAAGATTTTCAGCCAATATTATCGTGGAATTTATATATTTGAATTGTGTAACGAGACCTCACGATGTACAGTTTTTTGAATGCTGATATTTCAATCCATTTGCATGGATCGTGGTCACGGTGAAACTGCTTTAATCTTTCGAAGCTGTGACAATACATTATGTAGTTGTATTGTGTAAATCCGAATATCAAATCCATATAGACATGGGACAAATAGTGACCCTGGAATAGCTCTATACTGACCGTAACATGAGAAATTGTATCGGTTTTTATTGCTAGCGTCACAAATATATTAATAGGTTGTTTTATATCTAAACCTAACGATAAGGAAGACGGGCCACCTGATGGGAAGCAGTCACCGTCGCCTTTGGACACTTGCAACACCAGAGGAGTCG
Source organism: Phareas burnsi (assembly GCA_018249415.1). NCBI lineage: Eukaryota > Metazoa > Arthropoda > Insecta > Lepidoptera > Hesperiidae > Phareas > Phareas burnsi. The sequence continues at coordinate 13,567 of DWKL01001402.1, read as the reverse complement.
CCAATGCAAAGGCTTTGAAGGTGAGCTCTTTTTGCACCTTTCTTGAAGAACCCCATGTCATAGCGGACCGGGATTACCTCAAGAGGAAGGTTAATACTAGAGATTGCATTGGCTTTTAATATTACTATCACAACAAATCTAAATAATGACAAATAAATGCCATAACGATAGATAATGATACAATATTTCTGATGTACTAAACAAAAGAAATCCTCCACCGATTGGAGCACCGTTGGCTAAGGTAAAAGACCCGTATCCAGAAATAGGACAAAAATATTACAGCCAACATAAGTCAAGTGTTAATGAAGAGAAAATATAATCCAGGGAAGATACATTTCTTTCTACCCTGGAAGTTAAATCATGTCTAAAGCCATATATGATTGCCTAGAACTTTTTCACGTGAAATATCCTGTAACTCGTTTTTAATAAAGGTAATAAATAAACTGCAAATTCGCTTTGCAAACTTTAAACTGACGTAGCGACTAACTTTAATCTGGCTATTATATTTAGATAACTAATAATAAGATTTATTTCCAAAACTAAGGAAACAATTAATGTTGAGCGACAAATGGTACTGCAACTACGAATTAACTTTAAAATGAAGCATATTTAGTGCATTGTTACTTCATATTTTGTGCTGACTGAAAGCCGCAAATTGAATTGTCGCCAGCCGCGGCCATGTTGATTTTGCGTGCTTTCAACATAGATTTAAATCACAGATTTGGCCACCAGTCGACAATATGTAGCCAGTGGCGTGACACAAAATGGAGCGTAGTAATTAATGTTATCCCTTTTACTCCAGTTGAAATCGTAGTATTACTTTCTCTTTTATGCATCTGATATTAGTATGCGCTTATATGAATTCAGTAATCAACTAAATCATAGTGCTAAAATTTTGAAACCGTTGAGGTCGGATATGTGATTTAAATCTGTGGCCTTTAACAACTCCGCCGTTCACATTTCTCTCTAATTTGCAATTGTTCGTAAAACAAGTTTTTTACGTAGCTTTAGATTTTTATAAAATTTGACATTTTTTTGTGGCATTTTTTTTTGACGTAATATTTTTGGTTGTCGTTATATGTGAATAATATAGCAACCAAGCGCGCATAGCCCAGCGGCTTGCGCCAATCGTAACTGGTGTTCAAATTAAGCAAGGTCTGGAGTTGGATGGATTACCGCTGTGGCAAAACTTCATGCGCGCTTCCGTGCTTCAGAGGACACGATAAGCTGTCGGTTCCAGTCGGTATCATTGGATAGCAGTAATTAAACGCTCTCGGAGGCTTTGTGGACGGTTTGAAAGCATCTGACACGGGTTGGCCACTAACCTGTTTCTCCACCAATCCGCGTTGGAGTAGCGTGGTGGAGTATGCTCTTGGCCTTCTCCAGTTGTGAGTAGAGAAACGTGCCCAGCAGTGGGACATAAAAAGGGCTGTTCTATAGTAATACACCAGTCAAACAGATCACGCATAAATCGTGTCTGTCGTGTCTATCGTATTATACTCATGAATATTATAAATATTATCGTTATGTTTTTGTTCTTGTGCAGATACGTTTTCGAGCAAACCTATGACGAGTTGTATTATCGCCGTCGAAGGTATTAAGTAAAATTATAACCTAGGAGTCTATCGAATTACTTCGTCTGTGTTGCATCCTTTCACAGTTTCATTGGTCACTTGTATTTCGTTACAAGGACTTTACAAAATGGAACTAGCTTAAATTCTTGCCTAATTCTACAACAACTTATCTAAGTCGAACAAGATTATACAATGTGACATCAAACTAAATTTCATTGTAAGTTCAGGCACAAATGTATTAGATTTCATGTTTGATTAATTAACACAATATGTCAAAATTATCGTACGCCTCTGATTGAATGTTAAATACAGAGAGCTCATTTGGCAACATTTCAAATGATCTTTGACGTAATTATATTCACTACAATATTTCGATTATACACGAACAATGATATGAATGAAAACTAATTTCAAACATCAAGGTAAGTTTTGATTGATATTAGAATTTGTTGTCAATGGTCCTGGTGCGAGCATTTTCTTGGTGAGATGACCCGCTCTCAAACAACTCCAACTCTTAAATAACTGTAACTCTCAAAGAACTTAAACTATAAATACATACATATTTTTAAGTGGTAGACCAAAAATCCGACCGGTGAGGTCTCCGTGCCGTTCTCATAATCCCCGTGATGCAATCCTTCTGTTTCGGTTGGAGAGGTGTGGTTGTGAGTTACATTCAAGGAAGGCGATTATCTCAGTCCTCAGCTGTTGTAGGAGTTGTAACGGATATATGTACAACCTCAGATAAGATTTGAATTGTGTTCGATGTTAGATTGTGAGAGGTGGTAGAACTATAGTTCATCCGGGGAAGTACCACCGCCGCCCGCATAATCCACCGTGAAACATTTTTGTGTTTCGGTTGGAGAGGTGCGGTTGCCAGACAGACATATAGCGAGGCGACCATCTTAGTCCTCAGGAGTAGTGACGCATCCATATACAACCTCGGACAGAACTTCGGTTTTGTTTGAGGTTGGATGTGGGTATCCATGGGCTGCAGTGACCACTTAACATCAGGTGGCCTGCATACTCGTTTGCTATTCCTCGAACATAAAAAAACAAGATTGGGGGTTCATGGACCATTGTGACCACCCAATGCTAGGGCGCACACTGCACGCTTGTTTGTTACTCTTGTAACATAAAGAAACATAAAGCTATCATCTACATATATTAGGGTGTTTAAAATATAAATAACTCACACGTGAACACAAGTAGTCTACGTCTTTGATTATAAACTTGGCTAGATACCGCACGGTCAACATAATCGATGTAAAAAAACATGCCATAATCGCTATGGCTTGACGCACACGAGCCATAACAATACATTGCCTCGAGTGCATTTCGCACTGATATATTGATTTTTCCTATTTATTTTGAAACGCGAAAAATTGTGTATTATATTTTTTATAATATGTACATTTTTAATAAAATGTGATGTATCACGAAAATACTCGCATATTTTCATTGTAGTGGCTATTTTTATTTACATATTTATCCAACGACCATTTAGTCAAATATATGATCAATGCTGAAACGAACATGTGAATTTATTGTTTGCACTACTTTCGTGTATAAATAAATAATTCGGAAATTACAGTTATAATAGCTAAGCTTTTTATTATATTTCTTATGTTACAAACACGTCATACGTACATAACATAAAAATGTTATGTACGTGAATGCAGGTAGGCTAAAAATAGTTTATAAATATGTAAATAAAAACAGTTTAAAGCATATTACATACCACATATAGTTTGTATGCATTATGAATCCTGTCTGATTGTAGTAAACAGATGTCGCTAATGGATTTATCAATAATCCCGTTGCTCGTTAAGCCCTGGATTTTACCAATGGCGAATGTCAACAGTATTTTTCATATTAATCCTTACATTGGCTCTCCACCGACAAACAAATTGGCCAAAAGACATATTTACCCCTTCTGGTCGTATATTGATCGCAGGCAATTTAAACGAGATTGTACTCGTGAGCTCGGCTCGGCTAAGCAGTGATAGCCTAGTGGTTAAGATTCGGGCCCCTGATACTGGAGGCCCGGGATTCGAACCCCGCACGCACCTCTGATTTTTTTAAGTTATGTGCGTATTAGAAATTAATTATCACTTGCTTTAACGGTGAAAGAAAACATCTCGAGGAAATCAACGCATCTGAAAGTTCTCTGTAAAGTTGTCGAAGGTGTGTGAAGACTACCAATCCGCATTGTAATATTTGGATATATTTTATATAAGAAAAGTAACAAACAAACAACAACACAATATAACAACAAACAAAATCAATCAAAGAAACATAAAATAAAAACAGTTACTAGTTAGTTTACTATCGTTTGTGTAACAAGATGTTAAGTGGTTACTGTATCCCATGGATAACCACATCTTACTTTATATATAGATGCGTCACTATTCCGGGGACTAAGTTGTTCGCCTCGCTTTAAGTGTACATGGTAACCACACCTCCAACCGAAACACAAAAATTGCTTCACGGCAGATTATGATGGTGGCAGTTGTACCTCCCGGACAAACTATTATATTTCTACCACTTATCAGGATTTGAGCTCACCTTTGGTCACTCACCATTAAATGGACTGCACACCCGTTTGCTACTTCTGGCAGTTACAATTAACCCTCCTGTTACACATTCCGTATACAAATCAAAGCAAATATATCAAAACAAGTACCTGTGTGATACGAGGTAGTTTCATTAGAGCGCACATTTGTCACTAATGGACCGATCGATCTGCCTCTAGAATACGCCATTCATATCACATTGTTCCGACCTAAGGACCTGGATACATGGTGTATGGTTTTGTTGAAACAAAACAAACATTGTAATATGTTTTATAGTTAACTATTAACAAACGCTTTTGAGTGAAATTTAGAATGGATTTTTTGATTACTTTGTGATTAGTACCGTAAAAATATAATCCCATATATTGCAGTATAACCAAGGTCTCGAATTTTTCTTTTATGAGTTTAGCGCATACGAAACTTACCGATTTAACTTTTAGTCATTCACTGATCATAAACAAAAGACCCCTAGGTAAGAAATTCTTTGCAATAACTTCGTAGGGAGACGCTGATACCTCTTCTCTGGATTGGTTCCCTCAGTCGCCTACGACATCCACGAGAACAGAAATATTGATGGTTATCTAATTTTATGTGAAAAGAGTACCAAACCAGCGTGCAGGCCACTTGATATTAAGTGCTCATTGCTGTCCATGGACACCCTCATTTAACCTCAAAAAGCCTGAAGTCTCATCTGAAGTCGTGCGTAGATGCGTCACTACTCCTGAGGACTAAGAGGGTGCTCTGAAGACTAAGTAATGTGCCCGTCAACCACATCTCTTGAAACCGCACAAGAATTGCTTTACGGTGTATGATGAGGGCGGCAGTATTAGCTCCCCGGACGAACTTTAGTTCTCACACCTTAAGAGCATTGTCTACCCTTACCCTATATAAATCAACACCTCTCGAAAGGATCTTATTCTGAGTTAATAATAAGTATTCATAGGCTGAAATAACTGCTTTATTATTAAATTTAACTAAATGCGGACGTGGGAAGTATTTTTGTAACAAAAATATCTCAACAGAATAAAATCGTTCGATAACAATTGAACATAAGACGCGTACAATGTACACATTTCTATAATCACCCTCTATATCATTATCTCGTTTCATTTGTGTGGAATGAATACCGAATTTGTAAGCTTCGATAAATACATTGACAAATTGTGTTACGGAATATATTTAATATTGACAAAATTGATAGCAAAATTGTATAGCAGATACCCTATTAGGACTATTGTAAATAGCGTTGGATTTACAATATTATTTATATGGAAATAATATTGTTATTATCACACGTGTTGAGAATAGGCAAATGATAACATGAAAAATTACAATTGAAGCGCAGTGTAGACAAAATAGGTACGTATTCAAAAAGTGGACAACAAAATTATATTTGCATTAGAACATAGAATCAAAATTTAATCTTTGGTTTGGTTCATTAATGCAAATCCTTTGTAAGTCCAATCCATAACCTGGAACAAAAGAAAACAGTTAAAAATAAAAGTAAAGGTGGTTCACTGTATGGTAATGTCTTTATGTCTGTACACTTAAAATAAATTTAAGAGATTTTAAAATAATTGCTACTCTTTATAAATATAATAACTATCAATTATCAATTTCTGTCTTATGATAAACGTGTAAAGTTTTTGCCTGTGGTTGTAAAGATGTGATCAGTGTATGGCATCTCATTTTATTTATCGGGGGTAGTAGCATATTTGTGTTTGCCTTCCCTTGGGATTCCTGTCCTGTGGGTTCAGTAACCTGTGAGTAAATTACTTGGACCAATTAACAACAAGAGACAGTTTAACAAGAGTCTCATAACGTGACCTCTATTTTATAAGACTTTTTGAACCCTCTCTTCTATCAACATAGTCATTAGTAAGACAAAGCTTTAGGGGCTTAGGTTGAGAATTTTTGAATGTATTTAGATGCGGTTTTCGCTTCTGAATAGGAAAACTACATAGCATTGTTTCTTTTACTGTTTGTTTATTGGGAAATGTAAACAATTGTTCGTATTTTGACCACAGACGTTATTACTACATAGTATTATTTAACTACCCATCAGCCTTTTGGATTTCACTGCTGGACATAGGGCTCCCCTAATCAGGGCCACTGACGGTTCACGAGCCTTCCCAATTGCTTCCTGCTGTTTTCTTCAAGTTTTAATCTAATCAGGAGGCGACCTGCGTTCCTATTGGCGTGATGTTTTTTTTATGTTTGAAAAGTAACAAACGAGCGTGCAAGCCACCTGATGTTAAGTGGCCACTTCCCGTGAACACCCACATTTAACCTCAAACAAAATCGAAGTTCTAACCTATATCCTGAGGACTAAGAGGGTCGCCTCTCCATAAGTGTGCGCTGCAACCGCATTTTTTCAACCGAAACAAAAACTATCTCAAGGAGGGTATGAGGGTGGCAATGGCACTTCCCCAGACGATTTATAGTTCTACCACATATTACTATATGAATATGTAACAATGGTTCTCTTCACCTATTAATCCAAAGTTGCTAATACGAAGTCCAACTCAATATATTAGTGATGACTGAACTAAATTGGCAAGATTAAGCTTTAGCTAGTTGGGGTCAACTCCCTTCGGAGTTGATTCGGGAAAGTGTGGGCTCGAAGTTTCGTCTCTAAAGAAAACGTTGGTTTACGTGATTACGTAAAGCTTCGTCTATCGTTCCTTAATTTCTACATACATTGACATAATATTGAAAAATCTTACCTATATTTCACAAATATAAATCTAGAAAATCGATTTCCGCTTATGTAGTTACCTAAGTCTAGAAAATTGATTACGTAGGTGCCTAATTATTTTATCACGAAATGTTATCTACAAGTCGTTTAAACTGTAAACATACTTTAAGGATTCATCATCATTAACTCATTACTGTCCTTCAACTGGGCCCGGATTTATTTTCAAAATGAGAAACGTTATATCTTAGTTAATTTTGATTTTATGTCGCAAGAACAGTAAATAAGCGTGCTGGCCTTCTAATGATAAGTGCTACCTGAGAAATAAAGTTCTATTTGAGGTCGTACGTGGATGCGTCTCTACCCCTGAGGACTACAATGGTCGTCTCGCTTATCAACTACCCAACAACCACATCTCCCCAACTGAAACATTTCTTCATGGATTGAGAGGGTGGCGGTGGCATCTCCCTGGTCGAATTACAGTTCTACCTTCAATTTCACTGCGGCGGCTAATATACGAAACAATCCGCCTGTGCGGCGCGCAACACAATAGGCGTGTTTTTGTATGGCGGCACGCACCGTATGCGTGCGAGCCGCACGGATGGCTCGGACAATAAAAGATTGCTTTAGTGGAGAATTATCAGGCATGTAGGTTTGCTCACCATAATACCTTTCACCGTTAAAACAAGTGATAAAATTATTTTCTTACAAAATAATGCGAGCGGCCGGTATCTTATTAACTAAGTCATTGCCAAAGATATATTGATCTATACCAAAAGATCGCAGAACACTTTGTAGTTCTATTTGTATTTTATAGGAGCAGCGAATCCGCTGCTGTGTTCTGGTTGAAGAGTGTGTTTAAGCGGACTTAATTATACGGTGTTTTAATTTAGACCTCGAGGATAGTTCTAAGATATATTTGAAGTAGAACTCATTCTTTATTTGCAATTTGGAAAACCTGTTATATTATAATATGCTTCTATAGTAGGCCAATGTGCTAAATGAATACAGACACTTCAATTTTGCTTATTATTAGGTATGAATAAATAAAAATGTAAACTCTAACGAAACCCATTGGGGCAGCACGGTAGGATATGTTTCAAGCTGTGCTTGTCTGTTATGGGTTCACTTTCGTAAATAATTAGAGGCGATTGTTGAGATATTCCATTATATTTTGTCTTAAACCGAAAGGTACAGAGATTGGTCGGGGACTCACTAAAACTATTACATTAGTTAACTAAGAAACTAAAAGAATTCCGAAAACATGATGTAATTGGTCTATTTAATTTAATTTGGAAATGATGCCTCGTGAGATCACATGATGCAATATTTATGACTAATTACAAGTAGGCACAAAGCTTTCCCAAGTGGAACCAGTGTCCAGGATTGATCTATAAAAAGGATTGCAAACGTATATAGAAATAAGATAGAGAAAAAACAGGTATACACCTGAGATTATGCTATAGAACATTGGAGGGAATCATAAAAGCTCTACCCATTAGTTACCGCCGCGTTATTACCTCATATTACTGGTTACCCAAAGAGCTTAGGTTAATCTTTAAGTGTTACTTAAGCCTAATGACTAAGACGCTAAACGGGAGCCTTTAAAGCGCTAGATTTGATCGTTTCACTACCGTTAACTACATTGTGTTCTGTTTTCTTTTGCAGTAAAATTACTTTATAGCCGAATTTATTAATACTAACAATTGTTAGTGTTAATAATTCTGTTTCATTATTATTAACAGGTATTACTATTAAGAAGTATTATAGCATGCTATTTTTACTTTGTTACAGAAGTGATTGAGTAAGATTATTGTAATGTTAACGTAAATACATTAATGTGAGATTTGATAGAATGAAAAGGAAAACGAATGTAAAAAAAAAATTTTCTTCGTATTTGTTAAAAAAAAAATTTTATTGCTTTCAAAAAACGCTTTTTAACCTCATAGCCGCACACTAGGATTTCTTGTGTCGTGAGTGTCATGAATAGAAGCACAACGAGACCCAGAACAGAAATCTAAATACATCATTTACATGTCTGTCTGGCCGAGAATCGAACCTAGAAATCTTTGCGTGTCAGACCGGTATGGAGACCCATGTCACGCGAGTCACTTAAATTAATTTTGACGGATCACTTTTCGGAAATGACTTGGTAGAAGATAATAAATGCTACTTATTAAAGAATTGGGTTTCTTAATATATTTCAAAGCGCAAAGTATTATACCGGAAACACGCTAGCGTACGTGCGGGTTTGCGCACGACATAAAACAATATTTGCAACCTATCCTTAATTATTTCTTAATATATACAACGGATTGCCCACGATATAAAACAATATTTCCTAACCTATCTTTACTTTTTTTATATGTGCAAACAGGCAGACAATGCCATTGGTATTAAGAGATCATTCTATTCCGCGGCTATCTTGAACCAACTCCACAAATAATAGCAGTGCAACATTGAAAACGATCGTATATACATTTACATGTCCTGAGCTCAGCAGCGATAATAAAAGCCTACCACGCTCATCAAATGAGGATTGGTAGACTTCACAAACCTTCGAGAATTTCACAGAGAACTCACAGATGCGTAGGTTTCCTAACTTTTACGATGAAGAAAAACCCTTCACCGTCAAATCAAGTGATAATTTCTACGATGTTCATAACTTTGAAAAATTAGAGGTGCGTGGAGGTTCGAGCCTTCTACCCCCACCCCTTTACTTATCACTGGCCTACCATTCGACCTACACGAATCTTACCACTGGTCACTGGTCTACCACTGCTATAAACCCCGTTCTAGTTACGCCTATACTTAGTTACGACTTCTAAAAGCTGATGGACGAATGTACACCTATTTAAAGCAATATAAGACCTATTTCGATGGCCCTTGTAGCACAGTGAGACCTGGCTACTGGCTGCCATACCCAGTTTGATTAGGAGCCAAGCGTACATCTGTCTAAATTATGAATTTAGATAACTGTTTTAGGGCCCAGATGTTTATGTACTTATGCCCATGGCACCGAAAAGACACGCGAGTCCTAATGTCGATATAGATCTACGCAAGTACATGAATCTTATGTTCATTTATAATCATGGCAAAAAAGATATAACCGATAGTACAATTGAAATTTAAATATCTGGCTGAAATATAAAACGAAATACCGAGAAATTAATTTTTAATGTCAGTCTTTAGGCATAGATAATTTACGATTGTCTCAAGATAACAGCTTGCTATCAATAAATGCTAATTTTGTATCATGAGCAATAAATTTAGCTCCTGTCTTTCCAACTTTATCTTCAATTATGTATCAACTTGAAATTAATATAGAATGTTGTTGCGCGGCTAAAAGCAGAAATACTTTTAATTAGATGTTGTTAGAAAGTTTCTAATAAATAATGTTAATATTTTAGTGCTTAGCTACTTGATTAATTCGTAGGGCACAAGGTAGGGCCCAAGCGGATTTAGACCTCTAATTTTTAATGTGATATAATTTTTTCTACCCTTTTAACGTAATTGAAAACCAATTTCGGGTATGATTCGGAAATGAATATATTTTATTACATCAGAATCAGAATGGTAAATACTTATTTACCAATGTAATAAATATAAGATGAAAATATTTTTATAGCGCACAAGTAGCTAACAAACACCTTATGTTAAGGCCACGTGATAATAAGTGGTCATTGCCACCCATGGACATATTATGAATAAAACTAAATAAGACCAAAAATATGTATATTAAACCTACCTAAAAGTCCTACTTGAAATGGGCCGCAGATACTTCGTTACTCCTGAGGACTATGTTAAAGTGCCTTGAATAAGGGTGTCTTCCTAACCACGCCCTTTAAATAAGAACACAGCAGTTTAGAACATTGCTGTTGTAAGACAGATATAGATATGCCGGTGGTATTTTTGAAATCAAGCCACGAAGGGTTTTGATACCCCTAAAATATGTTTTGTAAATACATCTCTAGAAAGGCCAGACGATATATGTGCGTATATATAAGTATAATAACTTCAACAATAAGATACGATGCCAGTTTAAAAAATACGTCGAGTATTTAAATTAATACCAACTGAGTTAAATAATCGTTAATAATAATTTGTTATTTAATCTATCTTATTATCTTCCATTCAATCAGTTTTTGCTTGATGTAAGTTTCATATCAAATCGAGTGTGATTGCTAAAAAAAATTCATATATTTTTTTCTGGTGTCATAAACGAAAAAATATATTTCTATTACGGTGCGTCCCCATTCCTCATCTTTAGGGTATCCTAAATCGATTTCTGAATATCTCACCCAAATAATTGAAGGCACTAAGGGCCATCAATCAACTAAGGTGACCTAATTTCCAGAGACGGTAAAGTGAGATCAAGGAACTGTTATGGCGAAAACACTTTACTTTCATCAGAGATAGCACCAGGGCATGTACACCTTCAGTAACTTCATTTAGTTATATAGACATTTAATAATTCTACAGACAGATTTCTAATTTTCAATTCGAAGTATTTTAAAACGACACAACCATTAGTTTTAACTAATTAAACCAACTTTAATAGGTTTTCAGTCCGATTCGCACTTCAATGGTTTTAGTTATATGTAAACGTAAATCATGGTGTATAGAGATGTTTTTAATTCTATTTAATTTTTATAGCATAGAAACAGCAAACGAGCTTTTAGTCCACCTGATTGTAAGTGGTCAATGTTGCCCATGAACATCTGTAATCAACACCAAATAAGACACAACTCCTACTTGAAGTCGACTATGCATATGCATTGTTACCAATGAAGATTTTCTCTGTGTGCACAACGCGCGTGCAAGATACTCCATGTCAAGTGGTCGCTGTAGTCCATGGGCATCTACATCTAACCTTAACCAGGACTGAAGCTCTGCAGATGCGTTAGAACTCCTGAGAAGTACGATGGTCGTCTCGGTTGTAACTGTATACGTAACCACTCCTCTCCAATCGAAACACAAGTATAGTTTCATGGCGGATTCTGAGGGTCATAGTGGTATATCCCCGGTCGCACTATAGTTCAACTATCAAAATTATACATCCTACCAATGAGGATCAAGTTGGACCGCCTCGAGTAAGTGCCACACCCTTTAAACCAAAACACAGGAGCGTTTATTCCGCTCTCATAAGGAAAAACTGATATGGCGGCGGTGTCCCCGTAGTCAAACGACGAAGGGAGCTACCAACTTCAAATTTAAAGCTAATTCGAGTTAACATATAACAAGACAGACAAAATAATTATACCTTTGTAAACGTTTCCAAAGAGACAGGTACTTGTTTGTTCACGGACCTAATCACTAGAGGGCGTTGTGTCTCCGCAATTACTGTGACAAGGTTCTTGCTCAGTTCCGGTGGCAGACCCACCCAAGGACAGTTGTACGCGGCGGTTGATATACGACCACTCTGAAAAACATACGTGACTCGAATATTCCGTATGGAAATTACACGGTACATGACATGTAATTACCCATTACACTCACGTTCGCATAAGAGGGCATGTCTTCCCAATTTTGTTTGAATGCTAAACGGATCATGTTAGTTCAGAGGCTTTGAAAGGCCTGAGAAGTCTATTTTAATATGGAAGCGTATGTACCATGTTTGCGTTGTATGAATACGTACTTTAAATATCGGACGTGTGTCGAACCACGAACAACTGTACATACGTAAAAAGATACAATTTGTCACCGCGTTGTTCCAATATTTATATATTAAGTACTTTATTTTATCATGATTTACTTTTTTCATAAAAATTATAAAAAAAACCGTACAATTGCTCCATTTACTTAAAAATGGAATTTCTTTCAGCAGACCTAGGATTGGAGAATTAATTTAAAAAGATAACGTTTCCTTTTTTTATTCCTATATCTAACCTCAAAAAAGACTGGAGTCCTATTTGAGGTTGTTACTACTCCTGAGGACTAAATCGCCTGGTAAATTTTATTTGATTATTAACTTAAATGTAGTGTTTCATGCCTGTCAGTATTATGTATGTATTATACATAATCATCATCATCATCGACCCATTAATGTCCCACTGCTGGGCACAGGTCTCCTCTCAGAATGAGAAGGTTTAGGCCATAGTCCACCACGCTGGCCAAGTGCGGATTGGTAAACTTCACACACCTTCAAGAATTTTACAAAGAACTCTCAGCTCTGTAGATTTCCTCACGATGTTTTCCTTCACCGTTAAAGGAAGTGATAATTAATTTCTAATACGTACATAACTTCGAAAAATTAGAGGTGCGTGCGGGATTTGAATCCCGGCCACTCAGCTCGAGAGGCAGGAATCTTAACCACTAGGCTATCACTGCTTTTACATTATGCATTACAAATACTACCCTAGCAAAAAAATATATTTTACATACCTTCTCCGTAATAATATTTCCGAGGTAACAATCAATGAAGAAAAACATTATAAAATCGATGAAATAAGGGAAAATCCACATCAATTCCACGATGTTGTCGCGTGGAGACTCCATCTGTGAAATCATCCAAGTATCGTGCCGGATCACACACAATCAAGGGTTCCGTAGTCGGGATTAACAGTCAAAATTAATAATAACTAGAAATAGGTGGTAGAACAATCGTTCATCTGGGGAAGTACCACCGCCGTCCTCATAATCCACCGAAAAGCAGTTGTTGTGTTTCGGTTGGAGAGATGCGGTTGCCAAGCACACATATAGCGAGGCGACCATCATAGTCCTCA
>DWKL01001401.1:0-14749 GCA_018249415.1 Phareas burnsi | reverse complement strand
ACCCTACGTTTATAGGGATTAAGATTAGCTAGGCAGAGAAACAGTTAATATTATCGGGGAAATTATACATTTTTAATTACGTAACGAATACTCACGATTTGCGTTTTTTTGCGAAATATAGGCAATTAAAAAAAGAGAAACAGTGTTGTCCAGCAGTGGGAGGTATAAGCGAGTTGTAGCCAGCGTCGGATTAACGACGTAGCAAGAGTAGTAACTGCTACGTGTCCAGGGCAAAGGAGAGCACCATATATCTAGAAGCGGCCAGCCCCGCCCAAGCGGCGTAAATTTGTAAATTGTAGGGCAACCTCAGCTCTGGATTTTTGTACTTGCCAGCGTCAAGCATGGTCTACAGTGATGTACTGTAGGTAATAGTAAAGATAGTAATAGTAGAATAGTAGATTGTACAAACAGAATTATAACCTATAGATAGCAAATAAACGTATTGATATGTGGTAGAACTATAATTCGTCCGGGAAAATAACACCATCGTCTTCACATTTGCCATTGCCGCCATGAAGCAATTTATGTATTTCGGCAAGAGAGGTGCGGTTGCCGGGCACACCAACAGCGAGGCGACCATCTTAGTCCTCATGCGTAGATGTATCTACGTACGATCACAGCTAGAACTTCATTTTTGTTTGAGGATACATCTATGTGTCTATTGGCTGCAGCGACCACTTAGCATCAGGTCGCTTGCGCGCTCGTTTGTTACGTTTGCAAACATAAAAGAAATGTAGAGTTTTTTCTAACCATTTTAAATTTAAGAACTCATAGCGAATCAAGGTATAAAATTTGCTACGGACCCCGCGCTAGCTTAACCCGGCACTGGTTTTAGACAAGATGTAAAACAAAGTTTTTAAGTGTGGTTTTATCACAAAAAAGTCCGGAAAACTAATTTAAGCAACATTAATTCTCATAATAAAACACTTGGTGGATTGTAAAGAAAACTTACAAAAGTTTTACACTGTCTCGCCGCGGCCGCCCCTTTGTGACGCCGGGTGTGGTTCTAGCACATGCACAATTAAAAGTTTTTATTGCTTTTGCAGAATGACTTTAATACTGCAGTTTTAAACTGATAGCACTTTAAAAAATCATCTTCAGTTTAATCTCTCCTAAGAAAGTTACGTGATATTTAACAATCCAGTAATGCTTTTAAGGTTTTATCACTAACTTTTTCATTGTCACCTTTTAAAAGTATTACTTTAAATTCTTAGAATATATTAATCTTAGTTTATTTAAAGCAAGATATTAATATGTTAAACGTGGTAGATCCTTATGTGGCTCAACACAGGAGGCACCGCCGTCTTTCCTTTTTTTGCATTACCAATTAAACTCTGCAGCGTTCTGGTTTGAAGGGTGTGAAAAGGGAGGGCACTTATACGAGGCATTCCAACTTGACTAATCCCTGAGGACTCTTAGGGATAGTAACTCATCAGTGGCTGTCCTCAGACAGGACTCAGGTTGGTTGCGAATGTTCATGAGGACTATAATCCCGTTGACTACTTCTATTCTGTAAAAAACGTAGACTTTTTATTCGACAATATTACCCCTAAATAATAACCCCTCCCCCACTAATTGTAGGGCATAGAGCAAGGCGAGAGATAATATGCCAACAGAGGTGGACGCTAATATATATTCCATTTTAGGCACAGACGCATAATTGCGAAGACACTCTTCACATGCTCTAGATATGTAATATAATTAATTATTTATATGCAATATTTTTATTAACACTCATACAAATATTTGGTAATATTTATTTTATGTTTGGAGACAAGCAAACGAGCGTGCAGGCAACGTGATGTTAAATGATCATTGCACCACATAGGCATCCACATCTAACCTCAAACAGGGCTGAAGCGCGATCTGCGGTCGTACACAGACGCGTCACTACCCCTGAGGACTAAGATAATATCCTCGGTAATAAGTATACGCGACTACCATACGTTTTCAACCGAAACACAAGTATTGCTTTACGGCGGACTGTGGGAGACGTCCCTGGTCGAACTGTAGCTGTACCAACTCTCAAATATAACTGACTAACTACCTAACTCTTATATTGATAACATTTTATTTTATTGCCATTGATTAGCACTTTAAATTTTTGACATTGCAACGCCATAGTGGGGTTCACGCCGAGTTAAAGTTAAAAATATAATACCTGTAACATGACGCATGACGCAAATGAAAATTACGATTAGGACTGTATGTTATTTTTTTGTGTAATAAAACTAACAGACCGGTTACCGTCTTTCATGTCATGCATCAAAATTGTAATGAAGTCCACTAAATGTAATTAACTGTACTTTATATGAGGTAGTTATATTATGTGTCTGATCAAAACAACAATACCAATACTGCCCCCCGAAGGCAAAGGTAGGAGGCGGTCTGGTGTAATTCAGAAATAGATTTGGCGGTCCTTCTGATGTGACGATTCTCTTTCAATCCGCATTGAAGTAGCGTGGTGGAGTATGCCCCTGAGTAGTGAGGAGACCCGTGTCCAGCAGTGGGTATAAAAAGAGTTGCGGCCAGATATGGCCCTGTTATCATACCAATCGAATCACAAAGAGATTTATCATTATCTACGACAATACAGTTTTATATTATTTTCTTTTCTACTTTACTCTAATACTAGATTAAGTTCGTGCTCTACATACCCAATAGCGTCCATATAGAGTAGGTCACTTCACACAACTCCAGGCTTTAGTGCCGCTAGCGGTGGAGTGGTGGGGCTAAGATAATAAATACATTATTTAGTGTATGATTACGTACAAGTGTCGTTACTGCGAGATACAAGTTTCTCGTGTACATACATAGAGATTGTAATTATCTGTAATCTATAGGTGGTGGTACGTGTCGGATCTATTTCGTACGTGTCCGGGATCCGACTAGCGCGTGTACAGTACAGCGAAAACAGTAGTATAAACTCTATAGGATTTAAAGGTTTCATAAAAAAAGTGTTAGTGGAGAAGTAGATTTTAAGATATCTCGCTAGATTATTAAGCCATGTACAGAGTTTTACAGTCGTTACGTTTTGTAATATAGAAGTAACAGACAAGCAAACAGTCCACTTGACGGTAAGTTGTCGCTGCCGCCCGTGGATACCTGTAATTTGTTCCAAAAAAGATTGAACCTTAGGTCGGCTATAGATTTGTTGCTAATCCTCAGAACTAAGTTGGAACGCCTTATATTAATATTTTTCCTTACGACACCCTTCAAACCTGAACGCAGTAGCGTTGAACACTGTTATAAGATAGAAATATGTGTGGCGATGATCCCTCTAGAGTCAGGTCACGTCTTCTAACTGATAACCATCGGTTTATCTAACTGTAGGCATTGCCTAAAAATAGTTATAATTTAGGCAGCGAGATCACAATATATATTTTTCCGCAACCCCAGAGATGTAATAATGTCATATCTTCCCTTCTTCACATGTCTCTCCCAGCCAAAATAAAGGAAGCTAGGAGAGTAGTCAGCCACGTTATTCCAGTGTCCATTCGTGTCGTTAGTTGCCAACTTTACTGACAGATGACAGATTGTAATTCACTGTTATAAGTGTTTTTTTTATCTTCTCCTTATCGAATATTAATTGAAAAATATTAGAACTACAGTTCAACTGAGAACTTCGTTCGTCTGAGAATCGCCGCTCTTATAATCTGCCGTAACACAATTCCTGTGCTTCGGCTGAATAGTTGTTGGGTAAACTTACAAGCGTGGTGACCATCTTATTCCTCAGGAATAGTAACGACGATCTAAGTGCGATCTCTGATAGGATTTTAGTCCTGTTTGAGGTGAGATGTGGATGGGCTGTTATGACCACTTAACATTGGATGGCATGTATCCTCCTTTGCTACTCTTCTAAGATAAAAAAATACTGTACTATCATTTAGTTAGCCTGTAGTAACGCGAACTTTGCTAGTGTCGTAACGACGTGCGTGAAATATCGGCTTTGTAGCGACCTTGGGCGTGAGATAGTGCCGCCCTTAACAACTTCTATACGATGACAAATGCTTGTTTCTTGTAAGTGGTGTCCGCATGCATTTTTAATCAGAGGGATAGTCCCAATCGCAAATTGAGAGATTATAAAAATATTTAATTATAGCACTATTAAAAGAACCCAAAAATAAGTAACTCGAAGAAGGCAGACACAAACAGACAGATCAAAATGTTTATACATTACCATAATATATTTTTGTGATCTGTCTTCTAATATTATTATTAGAAGAAAATGTAAAATTTGGTTTAATTTCAAGCAAAACATTAAAGCGTTTATAGACATTTATGATGGTCTAGTAAAATTATATTTTAAATATACACAAATTCCATAATCTTTTGTAATTTTAAAGTACTTAGATGAGAAAGTTTTCCGTATTAAGAAATCATTGTATTCACAAACATCCATTATTATTGTCTGACATAAATTATAAAGCAATATTTGTACAGTTTGAACAAACATTTGTCGAACGAATTTGTCGCAGTGTAGCGGCGACGTGAAGGGTAAGGTTTGGTGATTAAAATAATCATTTCATTTATTTGCCGAATAAAATATAACATACGAGTTGTTTACACACTCCAGTGGACTGGACACTTTTATTCTAATCATATATATTTACAAATCGTTGTTTATATGGAAAGCTGTTATATTTTAAAAACAAGTTTTATTTTCATTGTAAACTTTCATTGTGATATTGCATTAAGAGCGAGCTAAAAATAACAGAAGCAGAGTAAAAAAAGGCTGCATTCGACATAGTATTGTACTGATATCATGAAACTTTTATGAAAATAATTTAAAAAAATAATCACGAAAATTCAATATGATGAAATTTTGACTTGTGTGATTTTTCTATTATATTTAACTGACAGATTGTCAAATTCAGATTGAGAATAGTATTATTCAGTACTATAGTATTATTATATAGTTTCAGTCCTGCAATAAAAGCTCACGCGGTAACTCTACATACCCACCGAACTACTCGCAGCCCGCGGCTGCGCTCCAATTTGTTTTATTGCTCCGAACAAACATCCAGTTGCTTTCTGCAGGAACTTTCACGCAGTTTAATGGTTTCTTCTGACATTTGCCTCGAAGCTTTTGAGTTGATGATATTGTGGAGAATGACAGAGACGAGGTTTTGCGTCCAGGTAAACGACTTTGGACAAAAATGTTCTTGGTTTTGGAGGCGATGAGTAATGTAGTTTGTGATTTGCAATTGACGTTGTAATGTTCTTGAACATTGCGAACTGCAAACAAATTTGTCAGTAAAAATCAGCAGTATAAAATATTCATTTAGAAAGACTTTTATCATATTGTGTTGGTGAATGTTTGATAAGTATTGATTCAGCAGTTCCCAATTGCCATTCTTACTGACAGACAGACATTCAATATACGAATTTTTATGTTCTGACAGCGTAGTGGCAAATTTTTAGAAATTATGCGCATATTGTAATGTAAACTACTAACTTGTTAATTGAAACCTGCAAACATTTCGCCAGAGTGTGCACTACGGCCTGGATCTTCTTATTCTGAGACTTCTGACCAGCAGTGGGAAAATTATGGATCGACACACTAAATATAATACTCTTTCGAAATAGCTGTTATTTAAAAAAACACAGACAAATCTTTCAATTTTATTTATTGTTATAAATGTATAAATTGTCAGGATTAAACATATTTGGATGACTAAACCCACTCAATTGGAGGTCCCTCCATCGCTTTACTGGAAGGCCGCCAAGCGTCCCCAGTGACGCTCGTAAATCTACGGGCGGAAGTACAGTCACGTCCTGCAATCTTGAGGTCCTATTTACATCCTGCGCGGCCGAATACACATGCAAGACATTTCTTAAATGTCATTATTTATTTATATAATAAGCGACCTGTATTATTTAAAAAAATATGTTATAACTGAAATTATGAATAACCAGTTATACCAATTAACGTACACATGAGTTCATCACACTCTTCTACTACTGTGTTACGTGTAATCAGCTCATGAGTGAAAGTTCATATTTCATTACGCCAATAATGAAGGTTCCTTCTTTATTAGCGTGATAAAATACAAATCTTTATTCATACAAATATATCACACGTGCGAGAGTAACTATTGTGTATTTTTAACACGAAAGGTGGCCTACATGTTTCGCCAGGGTGCGGACTGGCTCCTTGGCAATTTTTATTGAAAGCGGATTAGTTGCTTATGCGTGAAAAGGTAACAGATACACTTACTTACAATATTAGTATGAACAACAGTGCCCTCTATTTAAATTACATTCATAGTGGGTGAATGTATTTTTATAACGTATGCCAATGTATTAAAATAAAGGTAGTTACTTTATTGTTAAAGAAAGTGGTACTTAACTTCTGATACGCGCGTGAGATAAGGAAGTTAGTTATCCAGCAACATGCCTACTAAGATGACCACATGTTACTAAATCAACGAGCAGGCGTGGCATCGTATAATTTGATTCAATATATATAATATGCAATCACATTATTCCACTCGAAATTATACTGTTATCACTTTTTGAAATGGTCTTAGTCAAATCTCTCGTTTGTTATCGATGTCCGATATTATTCTACGTATAACAAACCCTTTACCCTGACCTTCAAAGACTATATAATGTCGTCATTACGCTCAATGTCTTTCGGTAGAGGTATCCTTCAGTTTTCCTTGCTGTCTGTCACCGACAATTCTTTTCCAGGATCCAGTAAGAACGTGTGTCTCTTCTCATAGTCGTTTTCGTGTAACTTTTATGAAATCTTTTTTAAAACGGGACGCTCAGCAGATGTGAAACAGCAGATAGAAATTGATGGTTATTGAGAGAATTTTAAATCAAAGATAACCAATAAATATATATGGACTGACATAAATAGAAACGTAAGAATTTTGTTAATAAACTAAATATGGTTTTCTTATTATTCTTATTATAATATTATATATAAAATGTAGGTGCGATGGCACCACCGTCACGCCATAAAGGTCGGCCTTATTCCCGAGAGGATAGATGTTTCACATCAAAGTCGTTCTACCTGTTTGCTCCTTGATGCTGTAGCACTTAAAACTTATAAATACGACGTTGGTAGCGCATGTGTATTCTCCCTTACTACATTGACATCAGCCCGACAGGACGCCAACATTGAGACATAATGGGATGAAACCACCACTGGCCTCGTACTTGTAATATATTGCCTCCGAACAATCGGGAATGGCGCTTTTTGCGGTACATTAAAACGGGAATAAAATCGTTAACACAAAGGCCGGATGCGCGTCCCGACACAATTGGTTCCGACCTACTGGACCACATCCCGTGGTTAATTTATGACGGATCTCTAACATTTATTTTTATAGATTTTTAATAATGATAGTATCACGGTGTTGCTTTACAAACTTCTTAATTTTTACCGGGTGTCGGGCGGAAGAATGGTTGTGTTTCGAGTGTATGTATGTATATCTATTTCTTTGGCAGTAGCTGTGGTCAAACGCCTTGGTGGTTAGATTCGTCTTGGTAGCGTAAATAATGCTGGGTATATTCAAAATTAAAAAAATAAAAATTTAATTACCTTTGTTTCGACGCGGCTTATGTGACCTAATCAATTTAGTGTTCTTGCAGTCGAGTTTTTTGTTTCTAATTTGATTTGTCTCGTTTGTTGTCATAACTATTACACTAATCTCTCTCACTCACAGCTCCTTTCTGAGATTCAGTGTCGTGGACACGCAAAGACTCAATTCATCATTTAGATGCACGCATTGCCGGTGATTGTTCCGGAACCCTTTGTTTATCAGTCGGATATGGTGGCCGCTGCGCCACGCGACTCATCACATACACATTACGCATGTAGCCATGCAGCCGTGCAGCCGTGCAGCCGTGCAACGTACAATAAAAACGGATTCTATGTTACGTTTGTGAAAATAAATCAGTCTGTCTTTGTGACTCGTCAAAAGGCTAATGAGGTCATCTGAATATGCAACAGAGCTTTGTATTTTAGTAATAAATTGTCGCTTAACAATCGCCAATAGAGGGATATTAAAAAGTAAATAAAGTCGTCAACACAAAAGCTCGGGCCGCGCTGCGCCGGCACAATGCCCCGCGAACCGCCGGCTCTGACCCACTTGCGACGTTTGCTGATTAATTACAGCAATTACATCTTGAGTTTACACGCTTCACCACTTGTCTTGTTGTATTCATATATCATTGATATACGTAATAATAGTAATATGATGTTGTGGTTTGAGCCACAATGGTATTTAGACAACTGGCGCTGCAACTGAAAGCAGTCTCAAGCATGTAACAAGATTGCTTAATTCCAGTGGAGGTTTAAACCACGCGCGATCGGATGGGGTGGAATCTTGTCAATGTAAATGGATAATTACAGTTCTAGGGCTAAGTTCTGGATATTTAACCTACTTTGCATATCCTGGATATGACGGGCGGCGCTGCGGCGTGAGCGGACCGCGCGAGTCTCAGTTCCAAAAGTTCGCATCCTATTTTGATCGCAAGCAGGCTATACTTCCATCGATTGAACGGATAATACAGGCCAGCAGGTCAGGTTATGTTAATAATATATACAGGTCACCCATCAAGTGTATTGGAAGCATTGATCTTGTAACAAATAAACGTCGAGTCGTCGAGTACAAAAATTCATGAAAAGTTGTCTGAAGGATATATATTTTCATAAATGTCAAACCATGAGATTGCTTAACGACGCAACCGTTGTTGGCCATCTTGACATGCCGCGTCAGATGTCGGTGGTTTAACAAAAAAGTGACACAAGTCAAATATTTCATCTTCTTGATGTTTTGAAATTATCCTGTCTATATATTTTATAAAAAATGTTCACTTTTTTAGTTTCAGGATATTTTTCTACTCTACAGCTATACATCATTATTTTTGTCGATTTTCTGTCATCAGTGGCTTCCAATTCAAAATCACAATAAGATTTAAAGCTAATATTATCGCGGAAATTATACATTTTAATTACGTAACGGGTACTCCACGATATGCGGTTTTTTAATTACCTATATTTGGTCCTAGGTGCATGGATCGTGGTGCGAGTTTCGCCGTGACCACGATCCATGCAACTGTGTTGAAATATTGTTAATTAAAAAACCTCATATCGTGAGTACCCGTTACGTAATTAAAATGCAAAATCGCACAGTATTTTTAGCATTAAAATGAAAAAATATATTTTTAAGATACGACATTTATCTATTTAACCGATGATATTGTTATAACATTTTAATTTAAACGTTATTATATACACAACTTGAAGATTGTATTATAATAAATAACAATTTGATATGTTGAAGAAAATATACCGTCCTTACTTTTTTTTTTTTATGTTTGTAAAGTAGCACATCCAACCTCAAACAAAACCGAAGTTCCGTTAGAGGTTGTATATGGATGCGTCACTACTCCTGAGGACTAAGATGGTCGCCTCGCTATATGTGTGCCTGGCAACAACACCTCTCCAACCGAAACACAACAACTGCTTCACGGCGGATTATGAGGGCGGCGGTGGTACTCCAGACGAACGATTGTTCTACCACCTTTCTGCTCGTATCGTAATTTTTGTCTAATTTTATTTCGCTAACGTCATTATTGATGTTTGGTCTCTTACTGGCCAAATGGTAACTGGCGCATCACTGTTGCTTATTTCTTGAGTTGTTGCTTTTTTTCGGGTAACCTTCAACACCGACCCTACGTTGATTTGTAGACAATGGTTGGAGTTTTTAAGTAATGTTACCAAAGGATTACAGCTACAAACGTTCTCGTATGTTTTGAATTAAGGAAAGTTTTCCAATTGCCCATGTCATGGTCACTGGCCACATCGTTAGTTTGATAAGACAGTATTAAAATCTTTATAGCATGCAGCCCGCCTAATAGTAAGTGGTCACTGTTGCCCATGGACATCTTTAACCAAGTCCAAATTGGATAGGAGCTCTAATCTATGTCTCCCGTACATGCGTTGCTATCAATGAGAATTACCTAATTTAGAAAGTCTAGCTGGGTCTCTTATCATACCTTTCAAATCAGAACACAGGAGCATTTGACACGGCTGTTACGAGGCTTCTGTTTTCCAAATAATGAATTGCAGCGTATTAGTCCAAGCTCAGGCAAACGATAGATATGATTACTTTGGCAAATTCAATTCAATCCCGAAATCATCTGCAACGTCTTCCCGGTCTCGCAATAATGGAGTTATGAGGGTTTTATTTCTCCGGGCGCCGGGCGAGCGCGCTACCCCTGGCCGGGCTTTACGACTGCGATAATACTGCATTTACCTTCGATGTATAGCGATGTAAACGTATAATTGACGTTTTTATACATCGTTATTTGGGTCAGCTGTTTATGAGTCGTTTGTTTTTCATTACTTTTATATACTACATGTTGGGGTTTATCCTTTTTTGCGTATATTAAAATCAATACCTAAATACTAGCCGACATTAAGGGTTTAATCGTTGAAACTCTGTGATGCTATCGTACATCGTTTTTAGAAGCCTCCATCTCTTCTCAAAATGTATAAACAGCACGAGCGTTATATAACGAGATTTCGTGACGTCTGCGCGGGAAGATGCCAAAACATGCTTTTCACGTAACTTATTAAAGTTTTAAACTGGGTCGAGGGGCGCAATTAAAAAGAGATTTCCCTGTAGCCGCTAAAGCTGGTTTAAAGCTGTAATCTCATATTGCAATTACATGAGGCATGAAACCGAAGCAGGCGAGCGGTACATTTAATAATTGAGGGTTTTCCACGTCGTGCGGCGGTTAATCGACAGAGATGCGCTTTCGCGGGCCCCGGGTGGGGCGGCCGCGCGATAATTCCGAGACTGCAGCGAATTTCTGCCACTAGGGAACGAGTGTAGGGTGCCCACACTGGACGTATGTACTATAATAAAATTGTAACGGGCTGTGCTTGTACGTTGAAATTATATTTTTAAAGACGGACTGATACCAACTATTTAGTGGTTCCTAAACACAAAACATTAATTTTTTAGATTTTTATCTGTTTGTATGTTTGTTTGCGAATCAAACTGTTCAATCGATTTAATTAAATACCGAATTTTAAACTTTAAAAATCACACGCCATACGTTCGAATTACATAATATAACTACATAAATATTGCCCATACGCTTGTACTAGATCGGAAGAGTACAACCATAGGTATGGTTTCACTTCCCATACGAATGGACCGTCATAATTATGCTGGGAACATCAATTCAACTGTTTTTGTGTCATTTCACGCGGAGACAAAATCGCGGACGGAAATCGAAAAACTTTCATTTATTTTTTTATATTTTTATTCAAGAAACAGACAATTAAAATACAAAAGACACGTAACGTACGAATGAAATACTAGAGCATTCCGTTCCGTCATACTGTTAGTTCAACACTAACTGTGTCAAGCTGTTGATTTAGATAAAACTAGTCACAATTTTGGTATGCATTGTAGCGCCATTAATACAGTTTAATAAATATAAAAATATTGTAACCTGTTCACAATTTAGTTGTTTAACAACTCGGTACCAAATACGTTTCTAATTGGTAAATATGTTCTTTCTTATTTATAGCATAGAAGTAATAAACGAGCATGTTATCCGCCCAATGGTATGTGGGCACTGCCGACCATGGACATCAGTAATCAAGCTCAAATAGAATTAAGTCCCTGCCATAGATGAGTTGCTACCCGTACGGTCCGAGTTGACTCTCTCTGACTCTCTTACCACACTTTCCAAACCAGATTTATAACGCAGAAATAGGGGTGACGGTGGTATCTCCAGACTCGAATCATGAAAGGTTCTACCATCCGTAAGGGTACCTATTAGTAGGATAATATTTCTAGAAAGACAAAATTAGGACGACCACCAAAATTACGCTGAGCTGGTTACTCTAAGCGAGCCTCAGCAATATTTAAAGTTTTAAACAGGTAGGAACATTTATAGCTATTTCACAAAATTTAAACACACACTGAAACCGACTGCGGCTTGCAATGGCGACTAGTTTTGTTTTATTTTCGCCTGCCTTCTCCTACTTTGAGAGATGCTCCGAGGACACTGATTCTGTACTTTTATTTTATACAAGTTTCTGTAAAGTGAGCCGAGGGTTTTGCATTTGTCAGAAGAGTAGCCATTTAATTGAATGGAGAAAAACAAGCGTTGGCTTTCATTTTTTGTCTTGCAGCTTATTCTTTCTTTAATGTACTACCTACTTATGTTAGGACGTATAAATGCTTTGAGTGTTAAACGTTTAGATAACATGTTAACACCAAACTCCACCTCTTTGAGAAGATCAAAGTAACACTTAAATTATAAATCCTACAGAGAATCTATTTCAAATGCGTTTTTATCATTGAAGACTTCCTCTTGTAAGTGCCTTACCAAATTCGAACCAGAGCGGCACAGAGCTAATATAACCCATGACATAACATTTCTAGCACAGGCTGAAACAGATTTGGGGAGTTGTAACGCCGTTAAAACTGTAATGTGGATGTTACTTTTTTTAAGGTGGTAGTACCTTTTGTGGTTCAAGGCACCAACGCCACACCCATTTCTACTTTATAATTGTAGTAGTGAATGCCGCTGCGTACTGGTTTGAAGGGTGGGAAGGAAAAGACAGTTATTCGAGGCATTTCAGCTTATTGCCTATCTCAGGACTTGATAGATCCTCAGGAACTAAGCTGGAACGCTTCGAGGTTAGCAAGGGGTATTAAACTAAGCTAGCCTAATCCAGGGTAGCAATGCATTTGTGGTCGACCTCAGCGTACTGAAGTAGAACTTCAATTATATTAGGGTTGCTGATGTCCATGGGCGGCATAGCATCAGGTTTTATCCTCGTCTCTGCAAGATGTGGGACGAACTTCCACCTGAGGTATTCTTATAGTGCTATGATATGGGATTCTTCAAAAAAAAATGCAAAATGAGCTTGCCTGTAGCCGACCTGACTGTCTGACTTGTCGCCTGGTTTAGTTACAAAACAAAGTTTTGCGGCATGGCCGTTTGCTATTTCTGTACTATAAGAAAAAAATTTTCAGGGCGTGCCGAAGCCGTTCACGAGAGTCGTCCGCGCCAACATCGGGGACTGCCACGCGCTTGGACAGAAACCTATTACGTTTATAAGACAGGTTCGTGCCAAACATCACCACCCGCCGAAGGTTGACCTTTCATCCACGTCAACTGGACTCGTGACAACCCCTCACGGTTCAATCTGCGCGTTTCTTTTTAACGCGTACGAGTAAAATGTGGAATTCATTTTCTACCAAGGTATTCCCGGAGCGCTATGACATGGGGTGTTTCAAACTATATTTATCTACATATATATGTATGTTTATATAATAGTGTTTACTATTAACATTAAGCATACTGTGAGTTATCCGTAAACGATGAAAAAACTTGAATTTATTGGTGAAGACACTTAATTTCTCAAAAGAAATATACTTTACTTAATTTCACTTAATGAGAAAAATAAAATTAATTACAGAATTTACTCTTACCGTTCGAATAAGGAAATGAGAAAGTTATGTCTGTGTGCAGGTTTTAGCGGTAGCGGCGTGCCCAGAGCTGATGGGTTCACCAGGTATACCAGATGATGTCAAGGAACGAGTGCAGAAGATATTAGAAGACTGCACGTAAGTACCGCGGAGGCGGGTGGTCGAGATTGTGCTTTCCAGACGTGTGGTCCGCGGCCAGCAGCAACAAACGAGTGACCCAATCTAGAAAACCTTGTTTCTTGTTTTTATTTTCACCTCACACCCAAACCTTAAACAAAATTTTAACGATCCTAAACATAAAAATCGTTATTACAGCTTTTAGACTTTACTTTTTTTCTTTATAGCATAGATATAGCAAAGGAGCATAAACGTGCTAGAATCCTTTGTGGTTCGGTTACGGAGGCACCACCGACACGCATATTTCTGGCTTACAATAGCAGTGTCAAATATGTCCCAAGCAAAGCCATCCCTGGGAGTATTAGGTGTGTGTCATTGAGTGGCGCGCTTGTAAGAGCCAAGCAATGTGTAGTCTGAGTTAATTAGGGTTCAGTCTAACTTGGAATCTGTCCACAGATATAGTGCCGATTTCGCAGATTTATAGGTAAATCTATAAAAAATATCTATTTGGAGTTGACATGGGATTTTCATCCACGTCCGCGCAACTACTAAATGGATATTTAACGCCATCATCATCAATCTATTCCTGTCCCACTGCTGAGCGCAAGTATTCCCTTAGAATGAGAAGCGGTAGACCGTAGACCAAACCGAACTTGACGTAGTGGACGTTAATCAAGTACGGTGTGGTACTTCACACACTTTTGAGAACTTTATGGAAAACTCTTAGATGTGTAGGTTTCTTCATAAAGTTTTTCTTTACCGTCAAATGATGTAATAGTTCATATTTGACTCTACCTTCCTGTAGCAAGGTATTGGAATATCACCACGAAGTTATTCAAGTTTATTTATTTAAAAAGGAGATTTCGATGTCATAAAGTCAAAATCCGTATGGCAACTCTATCTGCAGAGTTTTAAAGAGTCGTGCAGCTCTGTATCGCGGACTTTACGAGAGCCGTAAAAGAATTCATGTCGTATAATTCAGTGATCCCGCAGATCTCGGGATAGCCGGGTTTAATATTGTGTAATTTTGGGACTTATCATAGTAAGCATCCTCATTTGATATTTTTCTTGTAAAAATGACTCGCACTATGGAGGTAGCCCACAGACATATTAGCTGTACGTGGAGATAAGTTAAATGACTCGCACTATGG